>PVIU01016944.1:0-43363 GCA_004026605.1 Ondatra zibethicus
TGACCCATTGTCCCTGGCCCATCAACATATCTGCCGTCCAGGCACCATTGCCCTGAGCGGCATTGGTCCTTGCTTGCGCTATGGCCAAGTCTTGGTATATAGATTTGAAATCTAGGTATTGCCCCATGCTTAGGCAAGCCTTGCTCGTGCTCATCCAGTCAGCAGGGGTCAGTACCGACTGTGCGAGTCTTTCCAACAACCCTAATGTAAAACTGGCAGTGGTCCCATATGTTTTAGTGGCTTCCGCCAAGTCTCTTAGTTGTTTATAGGGGACTGGCTCATGAAATCGATTGCCTGTATTTGGATCCTGAAAGACTGGGAATGCTGTCGCTAATTGTCTCCATGTGCTGTTTTTTATGAAGGAGACTGTCGACCTCGGCTGTCCTAATTGCGGAGGCTTAACTCCTCTGTTTAGCGCGGTTAATGACTGATCACGCGCGTGTTGATATGGAGTCATAGGTGGCGCGTACGGTGGCGGGGCGGTGATGTCCGGATCGTACCTTTTCCTCTCGTACTGTGCCGCCTCTTCTTCTAGGTCCTCCTTATCCTCATCATCTAAAAGGTCTTCCTCTCCTGTTATAGGTTCTTCCTCTTCTGAGCTCTCTCCTATTTCTAAATTGGCAAACTCGTCCAGCAGAGGATAAAGGTTCCTTGCTGGCTTTTGCTTTCCGCTCCTGCAGAAGCGTTTTCCAGGCCTTCATAACTAGCCTTCCTGGAGCTCTTGTCGCTCCTCTTATGTTCTCCTCTACTTGATTTGCTCTCTGACTCTGACATGCTTTCCTGATAGGCGGTCAGCACTCTGCGTCCCTCCCTTATGGATTCTATACATTTCCCTTCCTTTAAGCATGATCTAATTAGGCGCCATAGGGGTCTAGTGACTTTCCTGAGCCCCTTTTCCTCATCTATTGTGGTCAGATCCTTTCCCAGCTTTTCCCAAGAGGGGATATTTATGTCCCCTGTTTGCCCAGCCATGGCGCCGCCACACCCACATCTTCCAGGAACTTCCTAATAGTTCCCTCAGAGATCTTTAAGTCTCTCTCTTTCAATAAGCGTTGTATAGGCTTCACAAAATCTAAAGGGCCAGCAGAGTGGCTGTTCCCCATGATGCTGGTACAGGAACCAACCTATCTACATTGGGAATCTTATTCCTGACCGCGAGCGCGAAGGGCCGATTTGTCTATACCGAACTTACTTTCGCTTTAGAGAGCGAACAAAAGCGGACTCACCCCAGCCAAAAGCATGCCCTTACTTTGGAGAATTCACCGGTACCGCCGCCTTCACGCAACCAAGTTCTGAATCCTCTTGCTCACGCAAGGGTCCCTGTTTGATGCCTGGATGGTAGTTTCCTAGGTTTCGGCACCACGTTGTCGCGCCCCGTCCTCCAGCAGAAAGGACGCAGACAACAGGATTCTTCTCGATCACGCTTTATTAAGGCGCTTAGTTACAGCTGAGGACAGGAGACCCAGCTCACCGAGACCGGCAAGCTTATATAGAAAAATTCTCTCGCCTCTGAGGTGTCATTCGGCAATTGGTCAGCTCATGGCGCCAGATCAACAGGTCGTCAGGGATAGGCTAGATCAGACATCGCCTGTTCGGGAGAGGCGCATGCGCAAAGCACTTGTTTACGGGTAACTGGAGCACGAAATGGCAGCCACATCTGGGTGTGGTCGCCAACAACGATGTTGCATCCCGCAACATATTAAAACATTTAGCATATGTTCCTTGCTTGATATTGTTTATGCTGATTGTAATTCTAATCTTATACTTGATATCTGTTCCTAATGTATATTGTTTTGTATTGGGTTTGGAACTCTCTTAAACAAAAGGGGGAGGTGCTGCGGGAGCTACTTCCGCTCCTTCAGCCAATAGCCTTTAAGATACCAGCCCACTGGGGCGTGGTGTCTTTAGTTTTAAAAGGGCGGCAGCTGTGTGCTCGCTCTCTCTTGCTTCCGGTCTCTAGCTGTTAGACTTCATTCCTGATTACGCAGAGGGCTGTTGTCTGGGACGGTGATTAGTAAGTTTTTTCGCTTTTAATAAATAATCATTTTATTAATTACAATTTCATACTGGTGCGGGATTGTTTTATGACTTACGCCTTCAGTAGTTCAACATAAAGAAGTCATTAAGTGTGATTCATTATAAATAAACTGAAAGAAAAAAAGACATGATCATCTCATTAGATGCTGAAAAAAACTTTGACAAAATCAAACACCCCTTCATGATAAAAAGTACTGAAGAGATTAGGGATACAAGGAACATACATAAACATAATAAAGGCAATTTACAGCAAGCCAACAGCCAACATCAAAGTAAATGGAGAAAAATTCAAAGCAATTCCACTAAAATCAGGAACAAGACAAGGTTGTACACTCTCTCAATATCTACTCAATATAACACTTAAAGGTTTAGCTAGAGCAATAAGACAACTGAAGGAGACTAAGGTGATACAAATTGGAAAGGAAGAAGTCAAAGTATCACTATTTGCAGATGATGTTATATGTATACATAAGTGACCCCAGAAATTCTACTATGGAACTCATATAGTTGATAAACTCTTTCAGCAAAGTGGTTAGACAGAAGATTAATTCAAAAAAACCAGTAGTTCTCCCATATACAAATGACAAAAGGACTGAGGAAAAACTCAGGGAAAGAATACCCTTCACAATAGCCTCGAATAATATAAAGCATTTTGGGGTAACTCTAACCAAGAAAATGAAAGACTTATATGATAAAAACTTCAAGTCTTTGAAAAAAGAAATTGAAGAAGATAACAGAAAATGCAAAGATCTCCTTCCAGTAGCCATGTCAGAGGAGCAGAAGGAGGCAATTGAGATTCAGGAGTTCAGTCCACCAAAAAGCAAGGCACTGATGGGTGGATCTTAGCTAGGCAAGGCCCTGAGGTCTTCAGATCCAGAATCTCTCCTGCTACTGCTGTGCCTTTACATGTTTGCCACTGCCATTTTTCTCATATCTGGCATGGTGTGAATGGGTATGGGGAGACCCCCACTGACTTTAATGTAGTGTGATCCATGGAAATACCCCATTCTATGGGACATTTTGCCTGTGGATTATAAGAAAGATGATTTCCTCTTAAGCTGTACTATTTAATTGAGTTATGATTTTATACAATTGTTGTTGTTATTGTTGGTGGTGGTGGTGTGTGTTTCCCTTTTTCACCAGCCCCAGAGAATTAAGTTTTACTCCCTCAGATGGAAAGGTCAACTGCTTGATTAGGTTGCCAACTCCGTGGCTTCCCTTCAATTCCTGAGCTGCTAAAGGCTGCTCCTTGCAGCAGCAATCTTCCATACTCTTTTTTTTATTGCTTTATAAATACCATTCAAAATTTCCACTTCCTCCCCTCCTGCCATTTTCCTCCCACTCCCCCACTCACCCTCTCCCCTTCCCCTCCAGTTCTAAGAGAGGGCAGGGTACCCTGCCCTGTGGAAAGTCCAAGGCCCTTCCCCCTCCATCCAGGGAGAGGAAGGTATGCATCCAAATAGACTAGGATGCCAAAAAGCCAGTGCATGCAATAAAGACAAATCCCAGTGCCATTATCATTGGCTTCTCAGTCTGCCCCAGTTGTCAGCCACATTCAGAGGGTCCAGTTTGATCCCATGCTCGTTTAGTCCCAGTCCAGCTTTCTTGGTGAGCTCCCATTAGATCAGATACACTGTCTCAGTGGGTGGACCAACCCCTCGTCCTGACTTCCTTGCTCATCTTCTCTCTCCCTCTGCTCTTCAACTGGACCTTGGGAGCTCAGTCCATTGCTTTGATGTGGATGTGGGTCTCTGTCTCTATCTCCATCCATCACCAGACGAAGATTCTATGGTGATATTCGAGATAATCAGTGTGATAGTGGGGCAAGGCCAGTTCAAGCACCCTCTTCTCTGCTGCCCAAGGACCTAGCTGGACACCTGGGATCCCCTCTAGAGCCAAGTCTCTTGCCAACCCTAAAATGGCTCCCTTAATGAAGATATCTTCTTCCCTGCTCCCATATCCGTCCTTCCTCCATCTCAACCATCCCACTCCCCCCAGCTCTCTCCAACCCTCCCTTTCTCCCTTATCTCTCCCCCTCTCCCCTTCTCCCACCCCACCCCATCCCCATGCTCCCAACTTTTGCCTGGCGATCTTGTCTGCTTCCAATTTCCAGGAGGATCTATCTATGTTTTTCTTTGGGTTCACCTTATTACTTAGCTTTTCTAGGATCGTGAACTATAGGCTCAATGTCCTTTGTTTATGGCTAGAATCCACTAATGAGTGAGTACATGCCATATTTGTATTTTTGGGTCTGGGTTATCTCACTCAAGATATTGTTTTCTACTTCCATCCATTTGCATGGATTCAAGATGTCTAATGTGTAGATGTGCCACACTTTCTTTATCCATTCTTCCATTGAGGGGCACCTAGGTTGTTTCCAGGTTCTGGCTATTACAAATAATGTGCTATGAACATAGTTGAACAAATGCTTTTGTAGTATGATTGGGCAACTCTTGGGTATATTCCCAAGAGTGGTATTGCTGGATCCTGGGGTAGGTCGACTCCTAATTTTCTGAGAAACTGCCACACTGATTTCCAAAGTGGATGCACAAGTTTGCATTCCAACCAGCAATGGATGAGTGTTCCCCTTACTCCACATCCTCTCCAACATAGGTTATCATTGGTGTTTTTGATTTTAGCCATTCTGACAGGTGTAAGATGGTATCTCAAAGTTGTTTTGATTTGCATTTCCCTGATCGCTAAGGAAGTTGAGCATGACCTTAGGTATCTTTTGGCCATTCGAATTTCTTCTGTTGAGAATTCTCGGTTCAGATCCTTACCCCATTTTTTAATTGGGCAATTTAGAATTTTAAGGTCTAGTTTCTTGTGTTCTTTGTATATTTTGGAGATCAGACCTTTGTCTGATGTGGGGTTGGTGAAGATCTTTTCCCATTCAGTAGGTTGCCTTTTTGTCTTAATGACAGTGTCCTTTGCTTTAAAGAAGCTTCTCAGTTTCAGGAGGTCCCATTTATTCATTGTTGCTTTTATTGTCTATGCTACTGAGGTTATATGTAGGAAGTGGTCTCCTGTGCCCATGTATTGCAGGGTACTTCCCACTTTCTCTTCTATGAGGTTCAGTGTAAACAACAGAATGTTGGATGCTGTTATCGTACCCATTCTCTTAACCTGTGCCTTTTTATAGGTGAATTGAGTCTATTGATATAAGTGATATTAATGACCAGTGGTTGTTAACTCCAGGGTTTTTTGTTTGTTTGTTTTTTTGTTGTTGTTGTTGTTTTTGGTTTTTGGTTTGTTTTTTTTTTTGGTGGTAGTGTTTGTGTGATTCCTTTCTTTGAGTTGTATTGGTGGAGGGTTGTCAGATATCTGTGCTATTGTGGGTGTTGTTGGCTTCCTTGGGTTGAGGTTTTCCTTCCAGTAATTTCTGTAAGGCTGGGTTTGTGGATACATATTGTTTAAATCTGTTTTGTCATGGAATATCTTGTTTTCTCCATCTATGGTGATGAAAGCTTTGCTGGGAATAGTAGTCTGGGCTTGCATCCATGGTCTCTTAGTGTCAGCAGCACATCTATCCAAGATCTTCTGGCTTTCATGGTTTCCATTGAGAAATTGGGTGTAATTCTGATAGGTTTACCTTTATATGTTACTTGACCATTTTCCTTTGCAGCTCTTAATATTCTTTCTTTATTCTGTATGTTTTGTGTTTTGATTATTATATGGCGAGGGGATTTTTTTTTATCCAATCTATTTGGTGTTCTGCAAGCTTCTTGGACCTTCACAGGAATATCTTTATTTAGGTAGGGAAAGTTTTCTTCTATAATTTTGTTGAATATATTTTCTGGGCCTTTGAGCTGGAGTTCTTCTCCCTCATCTACCCCTATTATTCATGGTGTCCCAGATTTTCTGGATGTTTTGTGTTAAGAATTCGTTGGATTTGCTGTTTTCTTTGATCAGTGAGTCTATTTCCTCTATAGTATCTTCAACACCTGAGATTCTTTCTTCTATCTCTTGTATTCTTTGGTTATACTTGTCTCTGTAGTTCCTGTCCATTTACCCAGATTTTCCATATCCAGCCATCTGGATATGTTTTCTTCATTACCTCCATTTCAGTCTTCAGTTCTTGAACTGTTTCCTTTACCTGTTTTTTTTCTTGGTTTTCTTGGGTATCTTTGAGGTATTTATTAATTTCTTCTTGCTTTTTGTTTGTCTTCTCTTCCATTTCTTTAAGGGAGTTTTTCACTTCCTGTTTGAGGGTCTCCATCATTTTCATAAGGTTACGTTTAAAGTTCAAGTCTTCCTGTTGCATGTTCGCTGGATTCTTGTGTTATCATGTTGCTTTTCAGGATGTTGGAGGAAATCTTGCATTGGTGCCTGCCCATCTCTTCTTCTCTGGATACCCCCAGCATGGTAGCAGGGTTTCTTGCCAGGTTCCAAGGACCACGCAGACAAAAAGGCAGGCTCTCTGGATCCCCTCAGCATGGGAGCAGGGCATCTTGCTGGGCTCCAAAGACCTCACAGACAAAAAAGTGGGCTCTCAGGATCCCCTCAACATGGGAGCAGGGCCTCTTGGCGGGCTCCAAGGACCTCTCTGTATCCCACCAGCACATGAGCAGGTTTTCTTCCCAGGTTCCAAGGACGTCACAGGTCTCTCCCATGCTCTTAAATCAGCAGAATTAACACAGTAAAACTGGCTAAACTACCAAAGTCAGTCTACAAATTCAATGCAGTCTCCATCAAAATTCCAAGATAATTGTTCACAGACCTTGAAAGGACAATTCTTAACTTCAAATGGAAAAACAAAAAACTCATGGTAACTAAAACAATCTTGAAAAAGTACCCTATAGAATGGAAAAAGATTTTATCAACTCTATATCTAATAAAGTCTAATATCCAAAATATATAAAGAACTCAAGGAACTATTTTAAAACTCCAGTTTAAAAATGTGGTTTAGAACAGCTTGCTAAAACAGAGAGAGGACCAAGAGGTGAGTGACCAACCACCCGGCAGGACATCTCACTCTCTAGACTGTCTATAGTTGGGGAGAAAGCACAGGCCCTCCCCTAACTGCCTTGGCTCCTCTAGCCAGCCAGAGGGAGAGTTTCCTGCAGGTAGGCTGCCCCAATACTCACCCCCATCCACCAGACCCTACAAGCTACAAGCCCCATCCTGCCCCCAAACTTGCCTATCCTCCTGAAACCACGGTGGAATTCTGAAACACAGCTTGCTACAATACATAGAGGACCAAGAAGTGAGTGACCAGCCACCTGGCAAGGACAACCCACTCTCTAGGCCCCCCATAGTGGTGCAAAACCCTGGGCCCTTCTCCTACCTGTTTCCTGAAGAGAAGACCAAGAAAGAGGACCAAGAGAGAGCCAAGAAAGGAACTTTAAAGCACAAGGTATGACTACACAGAGTAGACCAAGAGAGCAAACCCAGAGAGCAGACCAAGAGAGCAGGCTAAGAGAGACCTCAGTGAGACATTGACAGTACAGAGCAGACTAAGAACAATCCCCAAAGACTCAGACAGACACTGCAAGGATTGGACCAGGACACAAAAACACTGCCTGTATCAACTAAAGAAAGAGATGGGTAGGCGCCAATGCAAGAATTCATCCAACAACCTAAAAAGCAACATGGCAACACCAGAACCCAGTGGTCAAACAAGAAGATTTGATCATCCTAACCCAGAAGAAGCAGAAGAAAACAATTTTAAATGTAACTTTATGAAGATGATAGAGACTTTTAAAGAGGAAATGAAAAAATCCCTTAAAGAAATGGAAGAAATCTAGCCCCACCCCACCCCCATACTTACCTATCCTCCTGTAACCTTAGAGGAACTCCGAAACATAGCATGCTACAATACTGAGGGGACTTGAGAGTAAACAGCCATGCAGCAGGACACCCCACTCTCTAGAACCTCCACAGTGGGACAAAACCCTGGGCCCCTCTTCCAACTACCTTGACTTTTTCTAGCCAGCCAGCAGGAGGTTTTCCTGTAAGTAGGCTCTCCCATTACCCAATCCCATCCACTGGAACCTGCAAACTACTAACCCATCCCACCCACAAATTCACCTATCCTCCTGAAACCTCAGTTGAACTCTGAAACACAGCTTGCTACAATACTGAGGGGACCAAGAGCTTGCTACAATACTGAGGTAACCAAGAGAGAGGACCAAGAGACCAAATCAGGAGAGAAGACCAAGAGAGCAGGCTTAGAGAGACCTCAGAGGCTTCTTGAAACACAGACAATGACAGTACATAGCAGACCAAGAACAATTCCCAAACACTCAGACAGACACTACAAGGATTGAATGAAGACACACAGACACTGCCAGCCTCATTTGAAGGAAGAGATGGGTAGGCGCCAATGCAAGAATTCATCCAACAACCTAAAAAGCAACATGGTAACACCAGAACCCAGTGGCCACACAACAGGAAGATTTGATCATACTAACCCAGAAACAGCAGAAGAAAACAACTTTAAACATAACTTTATAAAAATGATGGAGAACTTTAAAGAGGAAATGAAAAACTCCCTTAAAGAAATGGATGAAAAGACAAACAAAAAATTGGAAGAAATTAATAAATCCCTCGAAGAAACCCAAGAAGAAATAATCAAACAGGTAAAGCAAACAGTTCAAAACTTGGAGACTGAAATACAGGCAATAAAGAAAGCACAAACCAAGGGAATTCTGGGTATGGAAAATCTGGAAAAATGAACAGGAACTACAGAGACAAGTATAGCCAACAGAATACAAGAGATATAAGAAAGAATCTCAGGTATTGAAGATACTATAGACTCATTGATCAAAGAAAACATTAAATCAAACAAATTCTTAACACAAAACATCCAGGAAATCTGGGACACCATGAAAAGAACAAACCTAAGAATAATAGGGGCACAAAAAGGAGAATTCCAGCCCAAAGGCATTGAAAATATTATAAAGAAAATCAATTCATTGGTCAAAGACAATATTAAGTCCAAAAAATTCTTAACACAAAACATCAGGAAATCTGGGACACCATGAAAAGACCAAACCAAGGAATAATAGGGATACAAGAAGGAAAGGAATTCAAACTCAAAGGCACAGAAAATGTATTCAACAAAATCATAGAAGGATATCCCTATGAAGACACAAGAAGCTTAGAGGACACCAAATAGACTGGATCAAAAAAATCCCCTTGCGATATAATAATCAAAATGCAAAGCATACAGAATAAAGAAAGAATATTAAGAGCTGCAAAAGAGAAAGGTCAAGTAACATATAAAGGTAAACCTATCAGAATTACACCCAACTTCTCAATGGAAACCATGAAAGCCAGAAGGTCCTGGGCAGATGTGCTACAGACACTAAGAGACCATGGCTACAAGCCCAGACTACTATATCCAGCAAAGCTTTCATCACCATAGATGGAGAAAACAAGATATTCCATGACAAAAACAGATTTAAACAATATGTATCCACAAACCCAGCCTTACAGAAAGTAATAGAAGAAAAACCCCAACCCAAGGAATCTAACCATACCCACAAAAACACAGGCAACAGATAACAACCAACAATAAAACCCAAAGAAGGAAAACACACGAACACTAATACTAAAAAAACAACAGGAATTAACAACCACTGGTTATTAATATCTCTTAATACCAATGGACTCAAATCACCTATAAAAAGACACAGGCTAAAGGACTGTATACAAAAACAAGATCCAACCTTCTCCTGTATAGAAGAAACACACCTCAACTTCAAAGACAGGCACTACCTCAGAGTAAAGGGTTAGGAAAAGGTTTTCCAATCAAATGGACCTAAGAAACAAGCAGTTGTAGCTATCCTCAAAATAGACTTCAAACTAAAATCAATCAAAACAGATGGAGAAGGACACTTTATACTCATAACAGAAATAATCCATCAAGATGTAGTCTCAATCCTGAATTTTTATGCCCCAAATACAAGAGCAACCACATATGTAAAAGAAATGTTACTAAAGTTTAAATTGCACATAAATTCCACACACTAATAGTAGGAGACTTGAACACTCCACTCTCACCAATGGACAGGTCAACCTGACAGAAACTTAACAGAGAAATAAGAGAACTAACAAATGTCATGAATCAAATGGATTTAACATATATCATTAGAACATTCCACCCAAACAAAAAAGAATACACCTTCTTCTCAGCACCTCATGGAATCTTCTCTAAAACTGACCACATACTTGGTAACAAAGCAAACCTCAACAGATACAAAAAAAAATCTGTATCTTCTCAGTTCACAATGGTTTAAATTTAGAAGTTAACAAAACTACTCACAGAAAGCCTACAAACTCATGGAAATTGAACAATAAACTATTGAAATATATAGGAATAATTATATAAATAATATATGAAGAAATTAAAGACTTTCTAGAATTCAATGAAAATGAAGGCACAACATACCCAAACCTATGGGACACTATAAAAGCAGTGCTAAGAGGAAAGTTCATGGCACTAAGTGCCCACATAAAGAAAGTGGAGAAAGCTCACACTTGTGACTTAACAACACACCTGAAAGCTCTAGAACAAAAAGAAGTAGACTCACCCAGGGGGAGTAGAAGACAAAAAATAATCAAATTGAGGGCTAAAGTCAACAAAATAGACACAAAGAAAACAATACAAAGAATCAATGAGACAAAGACCTGGTTCTTTGAGAAAATCAACAACATAGACAAACCTTTATCCAAACTAATCAAAAGGCAGAGAGAAAACATCCAAATTAACAAAATCAGATATGAAAAGGGGGACCATAACAACTAACACTGGAGAAATTCAGAGAATCATTGTTCATACTACAAAAACCTGTATTCCACAAAATTGGAAAATGTAAAAGTAATGGACAATTTTCTAGATAGATACCATATACCAAAATTAAATCAAGACCAGGTGAACATTTTAAATAAACCTAAAAACTGCAAGGAAATAGAAGCTGTCATCAAAAGCCTCACAACCAAAAAAGCCCAGGGCCGGATGGTTTTAGTGAAGAATTCTATCAGAACTTCCAAGAGGAGCTAATATCTATACTCCTCAAAGTGTTCCACATAATAGAATCAGAAGGAACATTTCCAAACTCTTTGAGGCTACAGTTACCATGATACCAAAACCACACAAAGACTCAACCAAGAAAGAAAATTACAGACCAATATCATGCATCAACATAGATAAAAAGATACTCAATCAAATACTGGCAAACCAAATCCAAGAACACATCAAAAAATTATCCATCATGATCAAGTCAGCTTTATCCCAGAGATGCAGTGCTGCTTCAACATATGAAAATCTATCAATGTAATCCACCATATAAATAAACTGACAGAAAAAAATCTATGATGATCTTATTAGACACTGAAAAAGCATATGACAAAATCCAACACCCCTCCATAATAAAGGTCTTGGAGAGATCAAGGATACAAGGAACATATCTGAACATAATAAAAGCAATATACAACAAACCAACAGCCAGCATCAAATTAAATAGAGAGAAACTCAAAAGGAGTCCACTAAAGTGAGGAACAAGACAAGGCTGTCCACCCTCTCCATATCTATTCAACATAGTTTTTGAAGTTCTGGCTAGAGCAATAAGACAACAAGAGGAGATCAAGGGGATTCAAATTGGAAAGGAAGAAGTCAAACTTTTGTTATCTGCAGATGATATAATAATATATATAAGTGACCCCAAAAACTCTACCAGGGAACTCCTACAGCTGATAAATGCCTTCAGTAATGTGGCTGGATACAAGATCAACTCAAAAAAAAATCTTAGCCCTCCTATATACAAATGATAAAGGCTGCGAAAGAAATCAGAGAAACATCGACTTTCACAATAACCACAAATAACATAAAATATCTTGGGGTAACACTAACCAAAGAAGTGAAAGACCTATTTGACAACAACTTTATGTCTTTGAAGAAATAAATTGAAGAAGATACCAGAAAATGGAAAGCTCTCCCATGTTAGTGGATAAGAAGGATCAACATAATAAAAATGGTAATCCTATCAAAAGCAATCAAAAAGATTCAATGCAATTATCATCAAAATCCCAACATAATTCTTCACAGACCTTGAAAGAACAATAATCAACTTCATATGGAAAAACAAAAACTCCTGGATATCCAAAACAATCCTATACAATAAAGGAACTTCCAGTGGCATCACCTCCCTGACATCAAGCTCTATTACAGAGCTACAGTAATGAAAACAGCTTGGTATTGGCATAAAAACAGAGAGGTTGACCAATGGAATTGAATCAAAGACCGGATATTAATCAACACACCTATGAATACCTGAGTTTTGACAAAGAAGCTAAAATTATACAATGGAAAAAACAAATGGTGTTATCATAACTGGATGTCAACATGTAGAAGAATGGACATAGATCCATATCTATCCCCATGCACAAAACTCGAGTCCAAATGGATTAAAGACATCAATATAAATCTGACCACACTGAACCTCATAGAAGAGAAATGGGAAGTAGTCTTCAGTGCATTGCACAGGAGACCACTTCGTAAATATAACACCAGAAGCACACACTCTGAGAGACACAATTAATAAATGGGACCTCCTGAAATGGAGAAGCTTCTGTAAAGCAAAGGACACAGTCATTAAGACAAAAGGGCATCCTACTGAATGGGAGAAGATCTTCACTAACCCCACATCAGACAAATGACTGGTCTCTAAAATATATAAAGAACTCAAAAATTAGACATCAAAATTCCAAATAGCCCAATTAAAAAGTGGAGTACAGAACAAAACATAGAATTCTCAACAGAAAACTCTTAATTGGCTTAAGGAAAAAGATACTTAAGGAAATGTTCAACATCCTTAGTCATCAGGGAAATGCAAATCAAAGCAACTCTGAGATACAATCTTACACCTGTCCAAATGGCCAAGATCAAAAACACCAATGATAGCTTATGCTGGAGAAGATGTGGAGTAAGGAGAACACTCATCCATTGCTGATGGAAATTAAAACTTGCACAGCCACTTTGGAGATCAGCATGGTAGTTTCTCAGAAAATTGGGACTCAACCTACCTCAGGATCCAGCAATACCACTCTTGGGCATATACTCAAAAGATGCTTAATCATTCTACAAAGACATTTGTTCAGCTATGTTCATAGCAGCATTATTTGTAATAGCCAGAACCTGGAAACAACCTAAATGCCCCTCAACTGAAGAATAGATAAAGAAAATGTGACATATTACACAATAGAATACTACTCAACTGTAAAAAACAATAACCTCTTGAAATTTGCATGCAAATAGATGGAACTAGAAAACACCATCCTAAGTGCGGTAACCTGTTGTAGGAAATCCTTCAGCCAGTACCCTTTTAGTTACCTGCCCACTTACGCATTGCCTCTTATACTATAAATGCCAATGTAAAGTATGTGCTCCCTCTCTCTTCTGGCTGCTGGATTCAGTTGTTGTTCCCTGTTCAAGCAGAAGACTGTGATCTGTGAGTCTACCCCTAAATAAATAACCCTTCATTATACTCAATTCTGAGCTAGTGTGGGATTTCTTTTTGGTGTCCTTATTCATCTGGTGCCCTACATGGATCCCAACTCCTCAGCTACCAAGTGGACCATTCTAAAAGCCCAAATAGTCCATGGCCCAGGAGATCTCCCACTCCTGCCCACCTGGCTTGCTTTCACCTACTAAGCAGTTTTTTGTAAAACTCCACCACAGCTGAACTAAGCACACAGCGAGTTGGAAATTTGTACACATTCCTCCCCCCACTGCAATGTTTCTTGCCGTGTGGCAACTTGCACAGCTTCCAGTTTGTTCTCCCTACTTGGGAGATCTGGGCTCCTTGCTTTGTGCATGGAATTTATTTAATTACTTTTAATTTGTCAAGCAAAGCATATTTGTCAGTATTTAACCAGGCACCAAGGCAGAAAACCAAAGCAGAGCAGGACTATCATGCAGCCACCAGTTGCACTGCTGCAGGTCACAACTCTTTGACACATGGCTGCAACCATGACACCTGCTGGACAATAAAGATTCTTAAACCTAAAACAATTTACCAAACCTCATAACAAAGGTAGCTATTTGATTAATAAATAAATCAATAAACTTGATTATATTGATTATATAATTGCAGACAATATTACCATGCATTTTAATAATCTTTTTTGATACTATGGATTGTATTCTGCAAGGCTTATATGATTAACGTGATATATCCACTTGTTGGATACTGGGACTCAGTTTTCTTCTGCATATTATATCCTTAAGAAAATGATTTGATAACAGAGCCAAACATGAGGCACTTTTAGAAAGACTAATAATGAACAGAGAGCTGACAGGATTGGCTTCATCAAAAATCAAAAGTTATTTGAAAAAAATGATACTATTGAAAAAGGATAACATTAATTTTACAGACAAGATTCAATCCATGTCAAAGGGTACAGAAAAATTATCTGAAAAAAATCATACTGTTGAATTTGATGATCTAAATCTGTTAAAAAGTTATGATAGGTTAGCAGATAGAGTATCTCTCCAAGAAGGCAATCTGCATGCTATCCAAATAATGTTTAAAGATGAGATGTTATCTTTAAAGGAAAAACTTCAGACCTTAGGATCACATTGCAGAATGAGGATCAGAGGCTAGGTGCCTCAGTGAAAATACTATAAATATATTCAGGCCAGGAGATTCAGGCTTTATAAAAGACAGTAGTAAAAAGATTTGAAATTATTGAGGAAATTATTGGAGCTGATGAGCATGGAAAGAAGGTACAAGGACAGGATTAATATCACCATTACCTGTCAGAGATGACTTACCCAGGGTTTTAGCTTCCAATCCTGTAATCTACTCTGACAAAACATCAACTTCTAAATGCCCAAAAGGATCCAAAGAAGGTAAATGGATAACTATAGTAATAAATGATCTAAAAGAAATTAAGCAAGCAGTAGTATCTTATGACTTGCATTCATTTTTGTTAGGGAGATGGTAAAGACATGGGCTTCTAGCAATAAGGTTATAAGCCACATGACTGGCTTCAATTAGTTTCAGCAGTCCTGGGTGATGGGTCACAATTACTGTAGAAATGTTATTTGTGAAAAGAGGCAAAAATTTAGAACAATGGGGAAAATCAAAAGGATTTGAAATTTCCCAAGATCAAATTCTGGGCAAGGGCACTTACGCTAACACACAGGCTCAAGCTCTTTACGATTAACAAATCTTGTCCCTATGCAACAAAGCAGCCTTAAATGCTTGGGACAGGATTCAAGAACCAGAAAAATGAATTAAATTTTATGCCAGGCTTAAACAGGGCCAGAGAGAACTGTTTAGTGACTTTTTACAAAGATTAACTAAGGCTGTACAAAAAGGAATAACAGACCCAGAGGCTAGATGAGTACTTCTTGAATCTCTGGCTTTTGAAAATGCCAACTTAGAATGCAAAAAGATACGTGAGCCTTTAAAGTTTATATCAGTACCAGTGGATGAATGATCCTTCATACAATGAACATTTAGATATTTGACTATAATACTGAATTTTGGAGAAGCAATTTCCAAAGGAATGAGGAGACATCAAAATGCCAAATGTTTTAATTGTGATAGAATAGGAATCTGAGAAAGGATTGTAGACAAGGAATTTCTAGAAATAATGTCTCATCTGGGAATGGCAAAAATAAAAGATATCAACCTTCTGGATTATGTAGAAGGTATGGCAAAGGCCAACATTAGACCAATGAGTGCAGATCAAGAAAAAACAGGCAAGGCAACTTGATACCATTAGGAAACTCCTTGGGGGGCCTCTCACAGGACCCCATGTCAAACAAGGTCCAGTCATTCCCAGTCACTGTGGAGAACATGCCTCACCAGGAAAATTAAAAATTTCAGAGCTTTCTGTAAAAATCCATACTGTTATGGATGATGGAATAAACATGAAGGATGAATCAAAAATTCCAATAAGAAATAGGAAACATATATTCTTACAGACTTCTATAAATGATCAAATACCAAAGCTAAGAGTGTGTATAAATGGCATTGTAATTGTGGGTTTGATAAACACAGGTGAGGACATGAATATCATTGCTCCAGAATCTTGGCATCCAAATTGGCCTCTTCCAGAGGCAGACGTTCAATTCCTAGGAATTGAAACCCTATCTCAAGTAAAACAAACTACAAGATGGGTTGAATGCATAGTTCCAAAAGGACAGAGAGGAAGGCTGAGGCTGTATGTGGCTAATATTGCAGTGAATTTATGGGGTCGTGAACAGCTGCAGCAGTGGAATACCCAGATTAACATTCCTGCAGTCCCAGAAATTCATACTTCTGGGAAGGATATTATAAGGTGTTATGCACAAAGGTCACCAGCCATTCAGGCTGTACAAGAACACAAAGCAACTAGAAAACCTTTAGAGGTACCAATGGTCTTACTTTTAAAATGGGTAACTGAGAAACAATATGGGTTAAACAGTGGCCTTAAACAGAAGACAAACTGCAGGCTTTAGAACAGCTGGTACAGGAGCAACTAGATGCTCGCCATATTGAAGAATCCACCAGCACTTGGAATTCTCCTGTATTTGTTGTAAAAAAGAAATCTGGAAAATGAAGAATGGTGACAGATCTAAGAGCTGTCAAACGAGGTAATTCAATCTATAGGCCCTCTACAATCTGGAATTCCTCTGCCTTCTCTATTACCAAAAGATGGTCTCTTATGGTGATTGATTTAAAAGATTGTTTCTTCACTATACTTTACAAGAAAAGGACAGAGAAAATTTTGCCTTCACAGTGCAATAATTCTCAGCCAACTGGGAGATACCAGTGGACTGTCCTCCCATAGGGAACAGTTGTAAGTCAGCCATTGGAAATAACACATTAAAAATATCCTAAGTCTACAATTTACCATTATATGGATGACATTTTGCTATCTGATTCAAATGTAGATGCTTTATAAAGGATGTTTGAAGAAGTAAAGAAAGTTTTCCCAAAATGGGGATTACAAATTGCTCCTGAAAAAAAATACAGAGAGGAGATTCTGTCAATTATCTAGGTTCTAAAATAGGTTTGCAGAAAATTAGGACAAAAAAGGCACAAATTAGGAGAAACCGGTTATGGACTCTTAATGACTTTCAAAGATTGTTAGGAGACATTTCCAGTCTATGACCAGCTGTTGGGATAACACCTGATCTAATAATTCATTTAAACAAAATCTTAGATGGTGACAAAGACCTAAATAGTCCCAGGGAATTAACAGCTGAAGCTGAGGAAGAATTAACTATGGTTGAAGAGAAATTACAGAAGGCACATGCGCATAGGGTGAGTCCAAATCTTAATTGCATTCTAGTGATATTGTCTTCCAGAATTTCCCCTAAAGGAATTTTAATGCAAAGGGAAGAAATTATCTTAGAATGGTTCTTTTTACCACATAAACCAAGTAAAAATTTTAAAATGTATGTGGAAAAGGTCTCTGAATTAATTATAAAAGGAAAATTGAGACTTCATCAATAAGCAGGAATAGACCAGCAGAGATTATAGTGCCTTCTACTACTAATTAAATTAAAAATTTATGGAAAGACAATGAACTTTGGCAAAGAGCTTGTGCTAATTTTTAAGAGAGATTAATAGCAATTATCCCAAAAGTTACTGAATTAACCTTATAAAGAGAACTACATGTGGATCCTTCCCCACATTGTACATGGCACACCAATAACTGGAGCCCATACATTTTATACTGATCCAAATAAATCAGGAAAGGCAGGTTACAAATCAGAAGATCTAAGTAAAGTAAAACAAAGCCCTTATAATTCTTCCAAATGCAGAATTATATGCTATTCTCATGGTACTAAGGGATTTTAAAAAAACTCTCAATATAGTTACTGATTCACAATATGCAGAAAGAGTTGTCTTGCACATTGAAACCACTGAATTTATACCAGATGATGCAGAATTGATTAATGAAATCAATTAATTCATACAAGTTCAAGATATGATTAGGAATATATGTATATAAATAACACACATCCGATTCCATATGGGTCTGCCAGGTCCTCTAGCACAAGGTAATGCAGAAACTGATTGATTATTGATTGGAAGTGTGTTGAAGGCCTCAGAATTTCATAAGAAATATTATGTCAATAGCAAAGGATTAGAGAAAGAGTTTTCCATTACATGACAACAAGCTAAGGAGATTATAAAGAGATGTCCTACTTGCTCTTTCTATAACCTAACACAGCTACCTGCAGGGAGTAAACCAAATGGTATGCAAAGGAATAAAATCTGGCAGATAGATGTGTTCCACTTTACAGATTTTGGAAAATTAAAATATGTACATCACATCATTGATACTTATTCAGGTTTTCAATGGGCAACTGCTTTGAGCTCAGAAAAGGCTGATTCAGTGCTGTAGGAAGATTTACAGCTTCTAATTACCCACCTACTGGGATGTGGCCTCTTATACTATATACATGGACACCAAACTTGCGTCCATTCCCTTTCTCCTTCCCCTTGCTCCTTTCAACCAGCTGCTCATTTTGGACCGCATGATTCAACCAGTCAAGCAGAGGATTCTCATTGGTGAGTTTACCTCTAAATAAATAACTATCTAATTCTCAATTCTAAACTAGTGTGGGATTTCTTTTAAGCGTTTATTCACTGCTTCACCTCGCGGGTTCCCCACGACACTCATGGCAGATTCCCCACGACAATTCAGTAATCATGCATTTATTCGAAGTTATGGCCATCATGGGTATACCTGTACAAATAAAGACAGATAATGGTCCAGCATATGTCTCTAAGAAAATGAAACCATTTTTTGCTTATTATAATAGAAAGTATATTACAGGTATATCAAACAATCCTACAGGTCAGGCAGTTGTAAAAAGATCAAATTGAACTGTAAAGGATATGGTAAACAAATCTGTTTGTTTACCAGAAAGGGATGGAAAATATCCCCAGGAATAGATTACATAATGCTTTATTAACCTTGAATTTTCTTAACACTAATGAAAAAGGAACAACAGCAACAGAGAGTCATTGGCTAATGGAAAAATCTTCTGAATTAAATCAGCTGGTGTATTTCAAGGATGTGTTGACCTCACAATGGAAATCAGGAGTTGCGCTACATTGGAGAAGGGGTTTTGCTCTTGTTTCCACAGGAGAAGAAAAGTTATGGATATCATCAAAATTAATAAAGATTCAGTTTGAAAAAGAGAAACCTCTTGAGAAAGAGAAATGATGGCTCATCCACAGAGGTGACAGCCATACAGGTGGTATGGAAACCTCATAAGGGTTGGGACAAGGTTCTGTTCTCGTCTTGCAAAAAAAATACTCATCTTCAAAGAATCAAGAGACCTTGGACATCTAGATGACTAAAGAGGAAAAGATAATTATCCAGATAGGATCACCAAGCAAAGAGAATTATGATTTATGAGGACAGGTCATCTGAGGGTAAGAATCACTGAATATATATATATGATATCTACTATAATAATAGTCATGACTCACTTAAAAATCAAAGCTGGCTTTGGAGTTGGATAATGGCTCTGTCTTTCTCTAAATCCAAGCATGTTGTTAAAAGGAAAATTCAGAGTTTTGTCTCATGTCAGGAGCCATCTGGTATGGGACAGAAAGAAGAAAGAATTTAGAAAAATTTTTACTTTTCTTCATACCTATTTTTGTCTCTATCATACCTTTCATTGAATATGTGTCTGTATAGATAATGTTTAAGTTTTCCACAAAGAACAATGAATTTTTCTGTAGTAATCTTTAAAGTTTCCAGGAAGAAGATGGGGCCCCACAACAACTCCACCTGGTTGGTATGACATCATAATGCTGATGGCACTATTATAAGACCTATTTGGGGTATCAGCTGCACAAGATGGTTCCAACTTGGTTAGCTAAATGGTGCACCTTTTACAACATTCTGGTCAGAGCTGCAAATAGGAACCTCAGGAAAACCCTACTGAATACTCAGAGACTATTTGCAATTATACCAGACAGTAATCTTGAAACTCAACTATCATTTTACTTTCACAGGACCCCATAGAAAGAACATCAGCCCCATGACAGCTGGAAGTAATCCTAGAAGATGACGTCCCCTCTCCCAACAAAGTTTGGCCTCAGGGTTAGGGACCTCAATTGGGGGTTGATTATAATTGGTAAAGGATTAGGGGTTGGGGTGGAAATTATGTAAATTATGTAAGTTCAGGATCTATTTTTTAAAAAAACAGAAATTTGGATGGGATAATAGATAGATTAGTGTGAGCTTATTCACACTAACAATAGTGAGTAATAGAGTGAATACTTGTGAGCTATTATTTATAGGCAATTTACACTGGTATAGATTCTTGTATATTGATACAAATTATATTGAATATGTGTTCCTATTTCTGTCTACAATATTTGTACACCTAGGCAAAGTTATTTTGTCATATTGTATGCATGCATGCTTCTACCTCTGCTTAAGACATTTTGTATGTTGATACAACTTTAGGATATATTTATCATACTGCAATATACATTTTTACCTCTGATCAAGATACTTATACACTGTTTACATTTTGAGGTCATTGTCCTCATTTGCTGCACAATTGCTTAAATATTGTTTAATATTCTAATAGGAAGTCTTAGTCTTTAATCTATATAGATATCAAGAATTATAGGTCAATAGACATCCATATTTGTCATACTTATAGTTAGAATAATCAGGTTCTTTAGATACATAGACATTGTATTCTGCATAGATAGGTAATCTTCAACCACTTCAAAGAGCTGTAGAATATGGCATTTAAATAACAGGGTTTTGTTGATCTGAGACACAATTGCTCCTGGCAGCATCAATCTATTCCCGAGAGAATGTTGAGCACCAAAGACACTCCACTTGGAACTTGTTTTCTTCTTGTCAAAACTGGCCTTTGGGCAAGGAACTGCCCATGCTTTGACCACTGACAAGCAGAATACAAGAAAGGACAAGCAGGATACAAAAAAAAAGACTGTCAAATCTTGCCAAGACAGGGTAAGACGACTTTGAAAATTTTCCTGCCTCTGAAAATGGTCTGTCAGTTACTCTAGGCTTTAGCCAAAGTTGGTTGCTCCAACATTGCAAATGAGACTTTGGGTGATTGCCCAGGTAGCCAGTTTGTCTCTGTCATTTGTTGCACATTTTGGAAGTTGCTTGATTGCACTTCCTGCTTACACAAGTAATATTATTTCCCTTCTCGGGTCTTTGATGGGGTTGAAGACTAGATAGTCATAGTTATTTTCCTCTCATGACTTGGCCAAGTTATTTATAATACAAGACTTAGACTCCTTAGGATAGGATAATTATTGAAGCAGTTATCACGTTTGTTATTTGTTTGATATTGTTTATGCTGGTTGTAATTCTAACTTTTATACTTGATATTTGTTCTTATTGCATATAATTTTGTATTAGGCTTAGAACTCTCTTATTTAAACAAAGTGGGGAGGTGCTGTAGGAAATCCTTCAATCAGTAGCTTTAAGTTACCCACCCACTTGGGCATGGCCTCTTAAACTTTAAATACCGATGTAAAGTGTGCACTCCCTCTCTCTTCTAGCTGCTAGATTCAATTGCTGTTCCCTGTTTAAGCAGAGGACTGTGATCTCTGAGTCTACCCTGAAATAAATAACCCTTTATTATACTCAATTCTGAGCTAGTGTGTGATTTCTTTTTAGCATCCATCTTCAGTAACCCAGACCCAAAAAGATGAATATGATATGTACTCACTCATAAGTAGATACTAGCTATAAACAAAAGATATTGAGTCTATAGTTCATGATCCTAGAGAAGCTAAGTAACAAGGTGAACCCTAAGAAAAACATACATCGATCCATCTGGAAGGTCAAAATAGACAAGATCAACTGACAAAACTGGGAACATAGGGGTGGGGGAAGAAGGGAGGATGGAAGGGAAAGAGGATGGGGAGAAGGGGAGAGGTAGGGAGAACTTGAGGGAATGGGAAGTCAAAATGGAGGAAGGACAGAGAAAAGAGCAAGGAAAGAGATATCTTGATTGAGGGAGCCATTATGGGGGCTAGCAAGAAACCTCACTCTAGAAAAATTCCCAGGAATCTGCAAGGATGACCTCAGCTAAGACCCTAAGCAATAGAAGAGAGGGTGCACGAACTGGCCCTGCCCTGTACTCAGACTGATGAATATCTTAAATATTACCACAGAACCTTCATTCAGCAACTGATGGAAACAGAGGCAGAGACTCTTCAGAACATACATGATGGAAGGAGAGACCATACTCCAGCAAGTTGTTCTTTGACCTCCAGGGCACACCCCTCCAATAAATAAATAAAAACTACCAAACTGCCCAAATCAATAAAATTCTAACAATGACCAAAAAAACAAATAAATAAACCATTGAAGATTGTGGATCAAAGGGTCAAATTTCTCTTCTATACCATCTTAAACTGTTAGTAGACCAGAAATCTCCTCAAGGTATTGCCATTTCTTTCTGGGTACTTCCAGATACTTTTGTTGTTATTGTTTTTAATGATTTATTTATTTATATTTAATGTGCATTTGTGTTTTCCCTGCGTGAATGTTTGTGTGAAGGTGTTGGATTCCCTAAAACTGGAATTACAGGCAGTTTTGAGCAGCCATATGTGTGCTGGGAATTGAACCTGGGTCCTCTGGAAGAGTAGCCAGTGTTCTTATCTGCTGAGATAACTCTCCAGCCCTTTTGTTATTGTTTGTTTGGGATAGGATCTCACTCTGGCCCAGGCTGTCTTTGAGGTTGAGATGTGCTTCTTGTATGCAGAAGAAGGATGGATTCTGTTTTTGTATCCAATCTATTAGCCTGTGCCTTTTTATAGGTGAGTTGAGTCCATTTACATTAAGGGATAGTAATGGCCAGTGATTGCTATCTCCTGTTAATTTAGTTTTCATTGTTGGTGATATTAATTTGTGTGTTTTTCCCTTCTTTGGGATTTGCTGCTATGAGACCATCAATTGTCTGTGTTTTTGTTGGTGTAGCAACTTCCTTGGGTTGGAGTTTTCCTTCTAGTAAAAAAATCAAATAATTCTTAAAAAGAGACATCTTATTTTAAAAATGATAATTCCTTTTAAAGTAACAAGTATAACTATTGATTTGTCTCAGTCTTTGAGCACTTTTTAGGATAAATATATTTGTTATGCAAAATTATTTAAAGTCTATTATTGACCTGACTATATAGGTATATAGGTCAGTAGTGGAGTGCTTGTCCAGTACATCTGAGACTCTGGATTTTATTCTAGCACTATAAATAAATTAATTACATAAATGAGAATTTTTAAATGTTGTATAATTGCCTTAAAATAGTGTAAAAATAGGACCAGATGGTTTCAGCACAGAACTCTATAAGATTTTCAAAGAAGAACTAATACCAATACTCCTCAAATTGTTTCACACAATAGGAAAAGAAGGAATATTACCAAACTCTTTATGAGGCTACAATTACCCTAATACCAAAACCACATAAAGACATTGCTAAGAAAGAGAATTACAGACCAATTTCACTCAAGAACATTGATGCAAAAATAGTCAATAAAATACTGGCAAACCAAATCCTAGAACATATCAGAAAAATCATCCACCATGATCAAGTAGGTTTTACCCCAGAGATGCAGAGATAGTTCAACATACTAAAATCTGTCAATGTAATCCACCATATAAACAAACTGAAAAAAAAAAAGACTACATGATCATCTCAACAGATGCTGAAAAAGCCTTTGATAAAATACAACATCCCTCCATGATAGTCTTGGAGAGAGCAGGGATACAAGGAACATACCTAAACATAATAAGGCAATTTATAGAAAGCCAATAGCCAACATCAAACTAAATGGAGAGAAACTCCCAGCGATTCCACTTAAATCAGGAACAAGACAAGATTGTCCACTCTCTCAGTATCTATTCAATACAGTTCTTGAGGTTCTAACTAGAGCAATAACACAACAAAAGGAGTTCAAGTGGATACAAATTGGAAAAGAAGAAGTCAAACTCTCACTGTTTGCTGATGATATGATAGTTTACATAAGTGATTCCAAATATTCTGCCAAGGAACTTCTGCAACTCATAAACACCTTCAGTAATGTAGCAGGATACAAGATTAACTCAAAAAAATCAGTATCCCTCCTTTACACAGATGATAAATGGGCTGAGAAAGAAATCACAGAAACATCACCCTTCACAATAGCCACTAATAGCATAAAATATCTCAGTAATTCTAACCAAACAAGTGAAGACCTGTATGACAAGAACTTTAAATCTTCGAAGAAAGAAATTGAAGAAGACATCAGAAAATGAAAAGTTCTCTCATGTTCTTGGATAGTTAGAATTAACATAGTATTAATGGCAATCTTACCAAAAGCAATCTACATATTCAATGCAATGCCCAACAAAATTCTTCAAAGACCTCAAAAGAACAATAATCAATTTCACATGGAAAAGCAAAAAACCCAGGATAGCCAAAACAATCCCGTACAATAAAGGAACTTCTGGAGGCATCACAATCCCTGACTTCAAACTCTACTACAGAGCTACAGTAATGGAAAGAGTCTTGTATTGGCATAAAACAGACAGGAGGACCAATGGAACTGAATGGAAGGCCCAGATGTCAATCCACACATCTTCGAACACCTGATTTTTGACAAAGAAACAAAAAATATAGAATGGAAAAAAGAAAGGATATTTAACAAATGGTGTTGGTATAACTGGATATCAACATGTAGAAGAACGAAAATAGACCCATATCTATCACCATGCACAAAATTCAAGTCCAAATGGATCAAAGACCTCAACATAAAACCAACCACACTGAACCTCATAGAAGAGAAAGTGGAAAGTATACTTGAATGCATTGGCACAGAAGATCACTTCCTAAATATAACCCCTGAGAGAAACAATTAATAAGTGGGACTTCCTGAGGCTGAGATGCTTCTGTAAAGCAAAGGACATGGTCAACAAGACAAAATGGCAGCCTACAGAATGGAAAAATATCCTCACTAGCCCCACATCAGACAGAGGTCTGATCTCCAAAATATACAAAGAACTCAAGAAATTCGTCACCAAAAGAACAAATAATCCAATAAAAAATGGGGTATAGACCTAAACAGAGAACTCTCAACAGAGGAAGCTAAAATGGCTGAAAGACACTTAAGGAAATGTTCAACATCCTTAGTCATCAGAGAAATGCAAATCAAAACAACTCTGAGATTCCATCTTACACCTGTAAGAATGGCCAAATCAAAAACACTGATGACAACTTATGCTGGAGGGGTTGTAGGGTAAAGAGAACACTCCCCCATTGCTGATGAGAGTGCAAACTGGTACAACCCCTTTGGATATCAGTATGACGATTTCTCAGAAAATTAGGAAACAACCTTCCTCAAGACCCAGCAATACCAGTTTTGGGTAAACACCCAAAAAATGCTCAATCGTACCACAAGGCCATGTGCTCAGCCATGTTCATAGCAGCATTGTTTGTCATAGCCAGAACCTGGAAACAACCTAAATGCCCTTCAACCAAAGAATGGATAAGGAAAATGTGGTACATTTACATAGCAGAAAAAAAAAACAGTGACATCTTGAAATTCGTGGGGAAATGGCTGTATCTAGAAAACATCATATTGAGTGAGGTAACGCAGACTCAGAAAGACAAATATCATATGTACTCACTCATAAGTGTGTTTCAAGGAGAGAGGGCCCGCTTGTTTTGTCCCAGCCGCCCAGCTAGCTTACACCCAAAATAACCACACAGAAACTGTATTAATTAAAATGCTGCTTGGTCATTAGCTCTAACTTCCTATTAGCTAACTCTTACATATTAGTTTAACCCATTTCCATTAATCTCTGTATCACCACGTGACTGTAGCATACTGGCAAGATTCTAACCAGCATCTGTCTCAAGCAGAATATCCATGGTGTCTCTCTGACTCTGCCCTTCTTCCTCCCAGCATTCAGTTCAGTCTTCTCCACCTACCTAAGTTCTGCCCTATCAGGCCCAAAGCAGTTTCTTTATTCATTAACCAATGAAAGCAACATATGAACAGAAGAACCTCCTACATCATAAGTGGCTTTTAGAAATAAAGCAAAGAAAAACCAGCCTACAATTCATAATCCCAGAGAACCTAGACAATAATGAGGACCCTAAGAGAAACATACACGGATCTAAACTACATGGAATGTAGAAAAAGACAAGATCTCCTGAGTAAATTGGGAGCCTGGGGACCACAGGAGAGGGTAGAAAGGGAAGGGAGAGAAAGGGAGGGGAGTGGAGAAAAATAGATAGCTCAATAAAAAAACAATAAAAATTTAAAAATAGTGTAAAAATCAATAAATAATTAAAATTTAAGATAACTAATACTGATTAAAAGTTTTTTAAAAGAGAGGATATAATTTAAAGTGAACCCTGGCTGGAGGGATGGTTCAGTGGTTGAGAGCACTGGCTGCTCTTCCAGAGGACCCAGGTTCAATTCCCAGCACCTACATAACAGCTCACAGCTATCTGTAACTCCAGTTCCAGGGGATCCAACACCCTCACAGTGACATATATGCAGGCAAAATGTATATAAAATAAAAATAAGTCACAACGTGATACCCAGAATGTTAAAACAATATTTTTAAAAATACATTAAAACCCATGTCATTGACAATTAAAAGATCTGGGGAATTATGTAGTGTTGCTCTATCTTAATTATATGCAGTAAGATGATTTTTTAATATTAACTGATACATGTTATCGCTTTTCCATCCCCAAATTCTCTGTGTATGTGTCTCTCTCTGTCTCTGTCTCTATCTCTCTTGCGTGCACTTATGCTCTCTCCCTTAATTTCTTTACTTCTGCACTGCTGTCATCCATCCTGGCTTGCCCCAAGTGGATCTGATTTGTTCCTGTGACCTGGACTTAACTGTGCCAATTTCCTCTCTCATTTCTGAGAGTGTTTCCCTTCAGATTATAATGATTATCCTATCAAAGCCTTTCTTTCCAGACAAGGCATCTGGAAGTGAATGGTTACACCTCCTCACAGGAGTCAACAGACCATGAGAAGGAAATTATCCAAGTAAAACAAGGCAATGTTTGACTCTGAATTCAAAAAAAATGTTCAGGTATTAACTTACTAAAATATCTCATTTATCTAGACATCCTTGCTAAGGAAGAAAGGTTGGAGTAATAACAAACTTTGATCATAGAAGTACCCGGTCATCCAGAACAGACCCACTCACCCCACCAAGGACATGAAGATGTGCATTTATACAGTGAACTTAGAACCAAAGTGTGTGGGAGAGAGAGAGAGAGAGAGAGAGAGAGAGAGAGAGAGAGAGAGAGAGAATGCACTGGACAAGCACACACTTGTCCAAGCAGGGAAGAAGAGGGCATTGGGTCCCCTGGGAGCTGGAGTTACAGGCATTATTAGTGAGCCACCCAACAGAGTTGCTGGGGAGAGTACTGTGGTCCTCTGAAAAAGCAGCAAGCTCTCTTAGCCACTGAACTAACTCTAGGCCCTTGAAGTCACTTTTTCAAACTGACTAGGACGCAGGTTTCATTTTATCCTCACATGCATTTGCAGTCTTATTCAAGGAATAAATCAAAACCCAAGTAGAATTAAATCATTGTGCTTTGTAAAATATTTTATGTTATTGCTTCATGTCATCATGTCTATGAGATTTAATAAAAGAAACACCACTGTCTGCTGATTCAAGTTTGCTTCATATCATAATTATTGCTGAAAATAATGGAGTCATGTACAGAATTAAAATACAACCCATAAGTGACTGATGTGCTTAGGTATTACTTCTGTAAACTGGTGAACTGGGGAACTAGACACTGTTTCTAACAGGAATTCTGCCAGTTTGAAGCAACTTGGATTACACAGCCTCTGCACATGGTCACAAGCCCGAACAAACTTTTACAGCCAGGAGTACCATTAAATGTGAGTCTCAAGAAGGATGCACCCTAGTAGGACATTGTAGCAAATGCATCTTTGGGCACCTGTTGAGGGCAGCAGACCAGACAATCACAGACATGAAACGATGAGCTATACGGACAAGGCCAAACTTGGCTTTCCTCCTCGCCACTCAGCCACCAACCATGGGGAGAAGAAAATACTCTGAAATAGGTACATTTGTTTTACATCTGAAATGACAGAATTTGCTTGTCTTACATCAGGCAAAACTGGGACTCTGAATAAAAGTGAAATTCTGGGGTTTTTTCTAAGTTGTCTTTCTTACATCCTAGTTACTTGATTTTAAAGACAATTTTACCCATTATATTTACACATAACATTTAAAAAGAGAAATTTTCAGATTTTCCTGTAGGGTAGCATTGATAACATCAATAGAAGACAGGCAATACTATGTCCTTCCCAAGTCTTTCTAATGAATTAATTCCCCCCAAACTAACAATGCTTAGAGAATGGTAGACATAGTGCAGTGTTGTGTGCTGCCTACCCCAATTCTGTTACCTACAGTACTGAAAGGTTAATTCTTTCAACTGCTAAGGTCAGATGATTGACAGTTCTCAACTGACTCTTCTCTGGGAGAGTGACCTTATCTTCCTTGGCATTCTACATCAACAAACTAAGCAAGGAGGGTGTGAGGGACTGGTCCTCTCACTGCTTCACAGCAACACGCAGCTCCAGAGCTCAGGTCTTTCCTGTGACTGTCTCACGGTTCAGTTTCTCCTTCTGCCAATCCTGCTTCCTCCCTCAACCCCCAGGAAATTTCCTGTCCACGAATGTTAGTTTCAGTGTCTGTTTCCCAAGGAGCCTGGTCTGCAATGGTAGGTATTCTGTAATGCTAAAATGGAACAGAACTATAGAACCCATAAGCCCCAGAGCACGTGTTTCTTATGGAATATCCAGAGAGGGAAAATCTGTTTATGGGCACTGCCCAATGTGTCTCATTGACTGTGAAGCTTCTCTAAGGAACCCTAGTGAAGAGTCTGTACAGAATAACACCTTGGTTATCCCAGCCTGTTCTTGCCCTGGCAGAAGAGAAGACAGAGGTCTCAGATAGAGATGCTGTGGCCTTGCTCTCTCCACACACCTAGATCCCCTCCTTCTCCATAATAATCACTGACATGGTGTGTTATTTTAAAGCTGGTGCCAAGATTCCCTAATCCAAGACATACTGTCTTCCAGGATTTGACAGTCACTTAAGCCAGTAAATCCCTCATAATGATTAAGCTATTTTGTTGAGTTTTCCGAGCAACTCCGAGAGTCCTAACACTGGTCCACTTCTGACTTCTTCCCATATTTAAAGATTGACAGGTCAACAATGTCATATATTTTAACCACACATTTTTCATGTTTAGTGCATGAGTATACATGTGTGGAAGGGTTGCGCATACATATGTGTGCATGTGTGTATGAGGGCCAGAGGACAACCTCAAGTGTCATCTTCAGAAGCCATCCACTTCCCCTGAAGCAGGGCCTCTCATTGACTGGAAGCTTACTAGCTAGTCTTGACTAGCTGGCAAGAGAGCTTCTAGGATTCCCCTGTTTCCACTGCCACAGCACTGGGGTTACAAGCACACACCACCACACTCATAACTTTTTCTACACAGGCTCCCGGGGTTAAACTCGGGTTCTCCAGCTTACAAGGCAAGGACTTTGCTGACTGAGAAATCCCCCCAGCCCATCTTTCTACACATTTCTCAATAGCAAATATTTTCTGGGCTCCCCCTATGTGGAATCTGGGTATGCAACCTCATGTCCAAGCCTTCATGAGCCTTCCCAGTCCACACCTCCTAAACCCAGCCCTGAAAATATTAGTCCTGACTATACCTCAGATGACTGTCCCATCCATTATCTATAAGCAGTTGCTAACTTACTCTTTTCTTATTCCTGTGAAGTGCCAGGGCTCTGGGTGGGAGATGAATTGTTTCTCAGCTGCCCCGGATACTCTCCCATAGACAAAAGTATAGAATAGAACCTGAGTGTTGATAGTTGAGAGAGGCATAGAGACACTTCTTGTGTTCCCCTGAACTGAAATTATACCAAATCCTGCTTGTGCTATAATGTGGCCAAACTGGGTTCCCTGAAATAGCAAAGATGTCCTCCTGGTATGCTGGCTCTGCCATAGTTGAGGAGCTGCTGTTCTCTCTGCTACATCACTCCTGGAAGGCCCCCCTGACTCCACCCTGCACTGAGATCTCATTCCCATAAAACTGATGTACCTTGTTGCTCTGGCTCTCGTGAGATGATGCTGAATGTGGATCATGACAACTTAGTGCCTCTGTTCATCAACGGTGATGAAATATCCAACTGAATCAATGTGTAAGAAGGAAATCTGGGGCTTCACAATTTCAGAAGATTCAGATCTCTGTGGCCTAACTCCCTTGTTTTGGGGCCTATGGTGAGCCAGATCATCATAACAGGAACACCTAGCAGGGGACCTGTTCACCTCACAGTAGCCAAAACTCAAAGGGACCAAAAGGAACCTGATCCCAACACCCCCTTTATGTCTTGGCTTCTTTAATGAGGTGCTACCCCCTCCAGCCTGAGGCTGGCAACAGTCTTTAACACATGGACCTTTAGAGGGGGCAATTCCCCCAAACTACAGTAGCACCTACACCTGACAGAGACCATAGAGACAAACCCCAGGAGCTATAAACTGGTTTCGAAAGTGTATTCTACTCACTAATATTTCCTACTACTCACCTAATCTCCAATCTCTGATACTACGAGCATGTGAAGTTGAGTCTGCCCCTGCAACTGAGTGCCACAGACAGACATACAGCCATTTGCTGGCTCCCAAACTGTCCCCCCACTGATGTATCCTTGATCTTTATCTACCTTTGCCTACTTATCTCTCAGTTCATTATAAATCAGATCTTTGTTTTAATTTCCTTATTTCAGCAAATGGAAACATAACTACAGTCAGTGCTTACCCAGAGAAAGCACTGATAAAGCTGGCCGAGTGAGCCTGTGTGTCTAAGAGGGTCACTGTGTCTCTACTGGAAATTAAATAGAGATGGACACATAACCATAGGGTGTGGGGAGCTCCTCATACGGAAGTTTCCAGAGCGCATGCTGCAGTGTCGGGAAGAGCGGGAACACTTGGCTAATGTTACTGTCACTGTTTTATCCCCATTAACTGTTGGAAGACACTGTCATTGGGGGCTTCTGGTCTAGCAGATGCCTCTAGCTACCTTCATGAATCCGTGGTTAGTTCCTCTTCTACACTGAGCAGCTCAGCGATACTAAGTTGTGCCTGCCACTAAAGAAAAGCATGGAAGCCACTGATCTGCAAATCTCTCATCTTTGTGACAGTGTCTCTGTCCCTTTGCTGATTGGTTTAGGAAGAGACAGGGTAGCCAGTGTTCATCGAGGCAAAAAGACAAGAAACCTTTGACCACTGTTGACTTCATTTCAAAGACTCCTCTTATGAAACAGAACTGAAAATACCAAGACTTAACCACCTGCAGTGCACCTACCACATGACTATAAATTCAGAGTTTCTTTAACTTTGAAGTTGAACTTTAAGCAATCATTCCCAAAGAAATGTAAAAATTAATCTTTTGTCAAGCATGGGGACACGCATCTGTAACCCCAGCACTCTAAAGGTTGACAGAGGAAAGTCACATGTGGAAGGCCAGCCTGATAATGGAGCAAGATTCTGTTTCAAAAACATGAATTAGGGGCTGGGGAGTTGACTTTATCGGTGAAGGGCCTGATGGGCAAGGATGAGGCCCTGAGTTTGAATCTCCCAGCACCCGTGTAAAAAAGCCAGACAGGGTCAAACGAGGCTGTAACCTCAGCACATGTGGACAGAATCGGTTGGGCCCAGGAGCTTGCTGACCAGCAAGTCTACTCAACAGTCAAACACCGTGCTCAGTTGGAGACGTTGTCTTAAAGATAACATGGAGAATGAAGAGGAAGATACTCCATGTTGACTCCTGGTCTCCACATGTGTGTGCACATACATGGGGGGTACGTCCACACACACACACATCACACATGCGTATATACCAAAAAGTGAATATGGATTCATGTTTTCATATCCCACTCTGTGATTTGTCACGGGACATGCCAAGTGAACCAGCCCCACACTAGGCCCACCTCACCTCGCCTCCCTAACCACGAGTGTGTATCCCACGTCTGTGATTTGTCACGGGATATGCCAGGTGAACCAGCCCCACCACTGGACCCACCTCCCCTCACCTCCCTAACCACGAGTGCGTATTCCACGTCTGTGATTTGTCACGGAACATGCCAGATGAACCAGCCCCACCACTGGGCCCACCTCACCTCGCCTCCCTAACCACGAGTGTGTATCCCACGTCTGTGATTTGTCACGGGACATGCCAGGTGAACCAGTCCCACCACTGGGCCCACCTCACCTTCCAATGTTGAATCTTAGAAGCATTCACATTCAGGTCACTTTCCTCCAGGCCTCCCCTTTTCTCCCCTTCCCTTGACCTCCTACCATCAACAGGGGACACATTCCCACTCAGAGCAGTGACATGCCAGGTCTCCTCAAAGCAGGGACTTCAATTTCTAGTCTAAAATGCAAAAACTGCTACAAGTTTTTTGTTTCTTACAAAAAGCTTTAATAAAGTCTCACCTCCTCATCTTGAAGGTGTGAGATGTGAATCCCAGAGCTCATGGCCTTACAGACAGCTTGGAAGTAGAAGGGACTACTGTCCAGAAAGTGGTCTATGACCCCATGTATCTTCATCCTCCTGACTCAGAATGTCAATGGCCTGGCACCCAGGTACCCTGAACCACTGCTTATAGGCTGACAATATGTAAGTAGCCAGCACAAGGAATTTGGTACACTCTCAAAATGTGTTTTTTTTTAATAGATGAGGGAACATAATTGATGATGTACTTTGCCCATGGAGTTCACACCAGAGAGCCAGAGCAGTGAGCAAGAGGTGGGTGAGTTCACTTATTAGAGTCACTAAACACTTTATGGTAGGAGAGCTATTTTTAAATCGAAGAAATCCCTGTTTCCTTATTAGACATCCAAGAGTTCAGAATCGTTAAGGAGTCCACTAAAACGTGACAGTGTTTAAAGCTAAAGGCGGTGTGCTTGCAGAGGCCTGGTGCTTAGCTTCTGTTTCAAAGGAAGTCCCAACACAGATAATACCATGAGTTAAGAGACTAAAAGGAGAACTACTGGGAGCCCAGTTGATCTCCCAGGTGTTAGGGAAGCGTGGGGACTGGCTTCTTGCTAATCATGACTCGCAGAAGTGAGGCCTTGCCTGACTACAAGTGTCCAGGGTGGCCATGCACAGTACACAGGCTGATGGGAAAGAAACAAGCCCGGGCTCCTGAGGTATCAAGTTTGGGTTGCTGAGAAAGGGATGGAGGACAAACACCAAAGTGTTCCATTGTGTCTGTTCCCTTCCGACAGGAGAAAGGCCCCTGAGCAAGCAGCCTGAAATCTCTCTGGAATACATTGAGGGTTCCATCTTGCGGATGCATGCTGTCCGTGTCCTCCATACTTTCCAGGCACTTCCGGAGCCATAGGAAAAACCATCTCCAGCTTTTCTGGGTGACTTCAGCTCTCCACAAAGTAAAATCCACAGGAACAATTTCAGATCTTCCATCAAAATCACTATTTCATTCACACAGTGGAGATCAGTGGACTTATATGTTTCGAATAGTCATCTGAAATCAGTCAGAATGGAAATTTCAATTTTTCTGGCAATTATAAATTATAAGTTTTTTAATAGTATCATTGGTCATGCTTTAAACTGAAGATTTTTAAATTGTGAGGAACAAAGTTGACACGTGTGATGGTCAGGGTCAATGGACAACTTGATAAAATCTGGAATCACCTAGGAGATGGGTCTCTGAGCATGGCTGGAAGGGATGCTCCTAACTGAGTTCACTGAGGTGGGACAATCCACCCTGAATGAGGGCAGCGCCATTCTAAAGGCTAGCTCTGGGCTGGGCAAAGGAAAGCGGACTGAGCGGCAAACATGCACCCATTCACTGCTCTTCCATTCTGACTGCAGACATAATGTGCCCAGCTCCCTCAAGTTCCTCACACGTGCTTCCTCGCCCTGGAGGATCGTGACCTGGGACTGTCAAATAAATAAGTTCACAATTGCTTTTGTTGAGTTGCTCTTCTGAGTATTTTAGCAAAGCAACAAGAACAGACCCAAAGACAGAAACTGGTACCAAGAGTGGGCTCCCTGCTGTGATAAACCTCACCATGTGGCTCTTCCCATCTTTTGAAGTGTTTTACAGCTAGAATGTGGGAGTTTGGAATTTGGGGTTAGAAAAGTCCTTAGAGGCTGGAAGCAGAGCTTACTGGTCAATTCTGATGGGATCATACAAGAGGAGGATGCTGAGGAAAAAATGCCTGGCTCCAAGGACTCTATCAGGAACTGAGCTGGGGACCATTTGTGTCATATTTGGGAAAAGGCTGTAGCTTCATCCTGCCCATGTCCTGAGAACCTGAGTGAAGCTGAATTGAAACATTATGGACTAGTTTGTTTGACAGAGGGCATGTTCGGACAGGAGAGTGTCCAGGATGGTGCTGAGAAGGTAGCTGAGATTGTTAAAGAGATAATATATAATTAATTCTTTTAATTTTTAAGCATGTGAATGTATTTGTGTCTGTGTGTGGGTATGCGCTGGTGCACACAGAGGCCAGAGGACAACGCTAGAATTAAAAGTTGTTGTGAGCCACCACCATGGTGCTGGGCACCAAACTGAGGTCCTCTACAGGAGCAGCAAGTGTACTTAACCACTGAGCCACCCCTCCAGTCAGATTAAGGCACAGTTGGCTCTAAATAGTGAGCAACGGCTTTCCCTGGTGTCTCCTCCCCTCCCCCAAACGACACAGTGGCTCTGAAAGAGCAGGACTGGGATAAGCAGAAGACAGTAGAGACATCTGAGGGCACTAGAAACAACCCCTGGAGAGAGGTCTTCATTTCTGGAAATGTTCAAAGGGAGTTTCCAGAATGTTTCTGATGATTTCCCACTGCCACAGAATGAATTTGGCCTTAGAAACAAACAAAGGCATAAGATGAAACAAATACATGAAATGACCCCAACAGTGGCTGGCACATAACAAGATTCACAGCCCATTTTCAGTTCCTCCCATGCTGAGGGTGTGAGAGGCTACACCAGCTGTAGTGGACAGATGTCAGAGGAGGTTACTGAGCAAATTCCAATCTCCCAGAAACTCACAATCTCCTTAAACAGGGCCACTGAGTGAGGAAGGCAAAAAGAAGAAAGGTGCATGTTTGCTCTGCAGCTGTCAATGGCCCTTCCTGCACTCGGAATTTGCAGCATCTTCAAGCAGTTATAGGTTTGGGTCTTATGCTATCCACCACTGCAGAGATGACAGCACCTGCAGCCTTCGCTCCCTCCACCAGGGCATGCTCCACCTGAAAAGCACAGTGGTTCATGGGACAGTGGGTATCAATCTCAGGCTGGCACCTACCTCTGCTCCTACCCCTCCCATCTCCTTCATGACCCAGCCATCCTAGAGTCTTTTCCTATAGGAGGGGACCACATATGCTATCCTACATCTCCAAAATCCCTAAAGTTTCCAGAGACCAGCAAAGGAGGCATCTGAAGACAGGCACCCAAGGCAAGGCAGGCTCCCTTTCCCCTGGCCATGGAACCTCTGGCCCTTTTCTTCCCCAGGAGCCATTCAACATAGGATCTGCCTGCAGAGTAGTGCATGAGGCAAAGTGTCTCTCCACAGGAGAGGCTGACGCCACTGAGGTCCTCATTCAACAAAAAGGGACTCTGAAAGCCAGGAAGGGAAACTCACCTGGGCACAACTGCACGTGAATCCGTATTCACACTTAGCTCAATCTCATGGCTCCTGGGCACACAGGTCTTCAGAGGACCTCTTATTGTGCCTTCTACTTTGGGGTCTTTATTTGCAGGCAACTGCTCATGGGATGGGAGATCCTTCATACTACAGCCCACTAAGCTTCTAGCACAAAAGTCTCACAAGAACAGAGCCCAGGCAAGCCAAGGATACAGAGTAGAGAGGAGGATGCAGGAAAACAAAGTAGACAGAGGGAATGGGGGCATGCTCTGAGAGGCAAATAACAGGGAGATTTGACCCCACTCTGTGCAAAGAAGATAAAAATCACAGGAGAGGCAAAAACAGAAAATGATGTCCTATCTTTAATCCTTCGGGTTTTTAAAATTATTTTACATATCTAAAAGGAGCTGCACATTCCCTCTGCTCATAAAATTTTTTAGTAAAGGTCAACTATTAATGAGAACAGCTTAAACTGTTACAGATATTTGGGCTTCCGGGCTCTTTCACATGTGATGTATGCTGTATGTTACCACTGGCCTGTCCGAACTAGGCAGGTAATATGGCAAGAGCTGGAAGATGGCACACCTATGCCTAACACCAAAGGTAGTCAACAACAAAGCCCAACACAGCCCAGTGAGGAGCCACTGATGGCACTCAGGAACACACCTGCTGGCTCCTGGGCACACCGTATCTAAGGTCGTTGACAAAGTGCTCACAGTTCCCCTCAAGCAGGCTATACTGCACTATCTTGTTGATCATGTTTTTTGTGCGCTGGATGATCTTGTCCACGGGGAGGGGCAGGTAGGTCCCATCCAGCTTGTTGTTGATCTTCCAAGAGCAGCCATGCAGCACGTCCTCCAGTCGGCTATACTTCACCACAGCACGGTTGCTGAAGATAGAAGTGATGCTGCCCACCTCAAACTCCTCACCTGGGGAGCAAGGGCAAAAGGAAAGCCTCAAGGAGCAAGGGGTCAGGATATGCTGGCTCTCCCTAAGACCTTTCGTAAGCCGCTTTCCCGTGAAGTTCTCAATCAAACCATCAATTTAAAGCATGGCAGAGGAGAAGAAATTGGATTAAATGTACCATAGAGGACCAACTTTCCTGAGAGACACTTTTCTTGGGGATGACTGGAGGGAATGCACATGTGGGCGGGAGGGTGTGCACACATATGCTGGTGTGGATGCCTGTGTGGAGATCAGAAGTCAAGGTCAATTATCTTCCTTAATCACTCTCCAGCTCTCCAAGAGCTCACCTGTTGGCTAGACAGGCTGGCCAAATAGGCTCTGGGAATCACCTGTCTCTGCCATGCACAGTTTTTTACATGAGCGCTGGAGACCTATACTCAGAAACTCAGAAACTGAGATAGGCCCCACCCAAGAAATCTTCTGTCCTGAGTTACACGCTCTGTTCACCTACAGAAGAATCTCTCGTTAGTAACTCTGAAAATGCTTTATCACACAGCCCTGGACTAGACTGCACTGGCCTGACCCTGTCTTAGAAGCTGAGTCTTGTTTCCCAAGCAGATGCCAGTATTCTCCACCCTCTGTGTCACCCCTGGGTAAGGCTCTGTCATGTGCATGATAACAGTGGCTCCTTAACATGCCTCCCTCTGCAAGGGAATAGTGAAGTCATGTACGTGGATCTCTGGTGCCTGCTCTACCACCATCCACTCAGAGTCAGTGGTGTTCGTTACCACCAAAGAGGGCCTCTGAAGCTTCAGGAAAAAGAAACATTTAAAGCTACTACATTCTCTCACACTCAGTGTTTAGAAGACATAGAAACTCCAAGAGGGTCAGGAACCTGTCTGAGGCCACATGGGTAGACACTAAATACCACCTACAAGAGATGATTTTCAGTATTCTCATCCAAAAGAAATGATAGGACTAGGGGCTGCTTAGAGGACAGAGCATTTGCCCACAAGCATGAAGATAAAAGTTCACATCCTCAGGTCGCATGGAAAAGCCTGGCAAGCATGGAGGCCATCTGTAACCCCAGTCCTGGGAGGGAGAAACAAAGATCCCCAGGGCTACCCCAAAATTGGTAAGCTGTAAGGTCCAGAGAGACACCTGATATCAAGGTGTCTGTTGGCATGGTGTGCTGTAGGGTAATCCTTCTGTATGCTGTGAATATGTATTACTCTCATTGGTTAATAATAAAGCTGTTTGGCCTATAGCAAGGCAGGATAAAGTTAGATGGACAAACTAAGGACTGGGATGAAGAAGGGCAGAGTTGAGAGAGATGTCAGTGAGCTGCCCAAGAAGCAAGATGTTAGAGTAATGTGGGATTCCCCTCTGTATGCTGTGATTATGTTTTATTGCCATTGGTTAATAAAGAAGTAGCTTGGCCAATGGCTTAACAGAGTAAAGCCAGGCAGAAAATCTAAACAGTGATGTAGAAAGAGAGTAGGTGGAGTCAACGAGACACCATGTAGCCACCTCAGGAGACAGACAGAACCTTACTGGTAGGCCACAACCACATGGCAATATACTGATTAATAGAAATGGGTTAATTTAAGATATAAGAGTTAGCTAGAAATATGCATAAGCTATTGGCCAAGCAGTGTTGCAATTAATACAGTTTCTGCGTGATTATTTTAGGTCTGGGAAGCCAGGAAACAAACGAGCACTAGAGGACAGGTAAAGCCACGAGCCACATGGAAATATATAGATTAATAGAAATGAATTAACTTAAATAAGAGCTAGTTTGTAATAAGACTGAGCTATTGGCCAAGCATTTTGTAATTAATATAAGCTTCTGTGTGTTTATTTGGGATCAGACGATCAGGACAAAAGAGAAACTCTGGCTCCATTTACAATGATGACATTTCAGGCCTCCACATGTGAGTGCAAGAAGATATACATACACACAGAGATTATTATATGCACTTACATATACAAAGAAAAAACATTAGAGGAGATGGATATGCTAACCACCTGTGTGTGGTGATTGCACATTGCAAAGCACTCTGAATCATACTATCTCTCACAAACATCTACCATTATTGTATCAATTAAGGACAGGACATTTTAAAAGACTATTTCTCCACAGGATGGTTGCACACAGTACATGTGTCTCTAAGATTTCCAAGAGCAAAAAAATAAAATAAAATAATTTTAAAAATTAAAAAGTCCCAGGGCAGGCGGTGGTGGTGCACACCTTGAATCCCAGCACTCGGGAGGCAGAGGCAGGCAGATCTTTGTGAGTTCGAGGCCAACCTGGTCTACAAGAGCTAGTTCCAGGACAGGCTCCAAAGCTACAGAGAAACCCTGTCTCGAAAAACCAAAAAAAAAAAAAATTAAAAAGTCCCTTATTCTTTTTCTATGTGTTCCAAGAAAATCTACTGATTTTACAAAAATTAATTTAGCTTCATTAACAGCCCTACTTTGCCCCTGAAGTAGCCACAGAGGGAGGAGCATTATAGAACCACTGTGAGCATGAACAGGCACAGAGATGACAGAATTTACCTTAGAGAAGGTGCTAGTGGTGGGGGGGAATCACTGCTAACCATCTCTTTAGCTATACAAGCAGGGTGTCTGGACACAGGCTGCAGGAAAAGGTGGAGATGGCTTTTTTATATCATGCTTTAGTGTTTTTACTTTGAAGATTTCCTGCAATGTATTTTGATCATATTCTTTCTCCTCCCTCAGCTCCTCCCAGATCCCCCCCCCCCCGCCTCTTTGATTAGGCTCTTAGACAGAGAATGGAGACAGGAAGTGGATGGGGTTGAAAAGAGAAGAAAGAGGAAAAGGACCCTGCTCTGCAGGAAGGTCCTGCCAAGGTGGGGGATGGATCCCAAAGGAAAGTTCACAGGAATCAAAGCTGCAAATCAAAGACCTTGGCAGTGCTCTTCTGTGATTCCATTTTGAGCCAGCAAGAGCTCCACAGGACACTTTGAAAGATATCAAATCACCCCTCCCCCATCCCCCACTGTACTCCCAGGACCAGAGCCCGCAGCCAGCCACTGTGAACAGTGGTTCCAGATCACGTTCAATTGTAAGTTGTTTCACATTCCTCTGCAATCTCCCTCTATTATCACCATCTGGTCCCTCACCAAATCTCCACTTCACTTTAATGAGCTCCACGCCCAATCAAAACTGTAGGACATGAAATAAGGACCAGGTGAACATTTAGGGTAAGGTAGCCTAGAGCACACTGGGACATCAGGAAGACAAAGGCAGGAAGGTGACAAAAGATGACAACGAAGGGGGAAGCAGCAGTTAGGAAAAATAGGAAACAAGTGACATGTGAGCTTCTGCCCTCCGTGGTTTCTAATGATGAAGGATGCTAAACGATTGACATCAGAAACAGAGGTGGAAGGGGACTTTAGGGACACTTGGTGCTTACTAATAAATAAATGTCCAGGAATGTTCGGTGCTAAAAGGCAATGGCTGAGTGCCAGAGTGATTGACTAGCCTTCTGTTGATTTTGCTAACGTCCATAGCAGTATGTCAATAGCGTATCCACTCTTACTTGGGGGAGCCAGGTGGACCACACAATCATCTTCTACGTAGATGGCCCAGTGTTCATAGCCAATTCGAAAAATCTCAATTAGGTCTCCAGGTCTGGGTCTTGGTTTGTCCTATGATAGGAAGAAAGAGAGAGATAAATTGAACATGTCCAAGGAACTCCAGAGCCACAGCTCAGCCTGTATGCAGGTCACCTCACTGTGACCCATTGCTTAACAGAAATACAACCTGAACCCTCTTCACCAGGAGACCACAGATGTCCCCTTCCCTGACATAATACCAGGTTGTCTGTGTTGGTGATCAGTGTGTGGACTCTCAGCTCTGAATGCACCAACGCAGTCCCTGCAGTCCCTGTGGCACGTGCTGTAACTCCTGGCACTTCTCCTTGGGAGTGAGCATATTAAGCTTTCAAAATAGTGGGTACTGGAAAATCACTGCAAGAGGAAGGAGCCTTGTGCAGCATTAGGGGTGGACAGACAGGATGCTGGTCACTACTGGGGTATGTAAAGTTCTGCCTTGGCTCAGAATCCTCAGCACCATCCACCTTGCAGTTCTAGCCTGGGGCAGAGCTCTCTGCAGCATGCCTGATGTCATGGCCAGTGTCTAAAGGCCTGTCACCCTTACTGACAGTCTGACTCCCTCTGCAAGTCCCCTAGGTGGCTCACCTGCAGCTACATCAGTGGCACACTAGCAGAATCACCAGGGAACCTGTTATTAAATGACTTCAATCACATGATGTGGGATTCCCCTCTGTATGCTGTGAATACCATTGGTTAATAAAGAAACTGGCTTTGCCTGATAGGGTAGAACAGAGCTAGGTGGGGAAAACTAAACTGAATGCTGAGAGAAGGAAGGCAGAGTCAGGGGAGTAGCCATGGAGCTGTTGCCAGAGACAGACACGCTGAAACCTTGCCAGTAGGCCATGAGCCTCGTGGTAAAGTATAAAATAATGGAGATGGGTTAAATTAATATGTAAGAGTTAGCCAATAAGAAGCTAGAGCTAATGGGCCAAGCAGTGATTTAATTAGTACAGTTTCTGTGTAGTTATTTGGGGGCTGAGCAGCCGAGAACAAACAAGCAGCCTTACTACAACAATCACAACTCTCCAACAAAGTCTGAACCTCTTCCAAAAGTGTGTCCTTCCCTGAGGACATTTCCTCAATGAGTGAGGCCCTACACTCCTTACACTTCACAGACAAAAATTTCATCAGTTTCATACTACTTAAAACTCCTCCAGTTCAACCTACTGTGTGGCTCCTGCCTCCTGACTGGACCCAGAATGCTAATTCACTCTCTCTCAAAGAGGCCCAGAGGAGAAAATGCTCACCTGACAAGATCTGTATGTGCTTCTGTGTGTATTTGGGTGTGAATGTGTGTATGTGTGAGTGTGTCTGGGTTTCTATCTATATGTGTGTGAGTAGGTGTGAGGGTAAATATGTGTGAGTTTTGAGTGTGCAACTATAAGGGGTGGAGTGGTATAAGAGTATGTGTTGGGCTGGAGAGATGGCTCAGTGGTTAAGAGCATTGCCTGCTCTTCCAAAGGTCCTGAGTTCAATTCCCAGCAACCACATGGTGGCTCACAACCATCTGTAATGAGGTCTGGTGCCCTCTTCTGGCCTTCAGGGATACACACAGACAGAATATTGTATACATAATAAATAATATTTTTTTTTGAAAAAAGAGTATGTGTGTGTGAATTGTGAGTATATATATATGAGCATATGAAAGCATAGGATTGGAGGCCAACTGGGGTTGTGAATGTGTGAGTGTGTATAAATGTCTCTGTGTGTGTGTGTGTGTGTGTGTGCGCGCACGCACACGCACACACACGCACGCACTTCAGGAAGAGAATGAACATATCCATGAAGCGTAAGTACAACATTACAAATATGAGGAGCAGTGGTGGTGCATGCCTTTCATCCCAGCATTCAGAAAGCAGAGGCAGGCAGATCTCTGTGAGTCTGAGGTCAACCTGGTCTACATCTAGAGCTAGTTCTAGGACAGCCAAGGCAACGCAAAGAAACCCTGTCCCAAAAATAAAAACATGAGGAGCATCCAGGTCATTAAAAATTATTTACGCTTAGGACTGGGAACCCCTGGGTGAGGAAGGAGCCCAACCAGCTTCCGCAGATTCATCCGGACCCCGGTAAGTGGGTCCCAGCCCGTCCCCGAGGCTTTCTGGCCACTTAGGGCCCCCTCTACTGGCTTTGCTGCTTATCCCAACCCTAATTGCCCCCGGGCATCCCTTCTCATCTGTGTGGTCCTAACTGCACCCGAACTCAGCCTATCCGAACTGAGGCCTTGGAGGAAGGGTGAGCCCATTACTAGAGGGCCTCCCTTGTCCCACGGAGCCAAGCTGAGCAGAGCAGGCAACTCTCAGTAAGCCCACCCTTTGGACTGGGAACCCCTGGGCGAGGAAGGAGCCCAACCAGCTTCGGCAGATTCATCCAGGCCCCGGTGGATATGCCTGGACAGAGGGACCAAGCCACCGAGACTCTCCCTAACACATTTGAAGGAAGAGATGGGCAGGCGCCAATCAAAGAATTCATCCAACAACATGAAAAGCAACATGATAACACCAGAATCCAGCGATTATGGAACATGAAAACCCGAGCAACCTATCCCAGAAGAAGTAGAAGAAATTGACTTTAAACGTAACATTATGAAAGTTATAGAGACCTTTAAAGAAGAGGTGAAAAACTCCTTTATCGAAAGGGATAAGAAAACTAACAAAAAGTTAGAAGAAATGAATAAATTCCTCAAAGATACCCTAGAAAACCAAGAAAAAGCAATCAAACAGGTAACGGAAACAGTTCAAAACTTGAAAACTGAAATGGAAGCAATGAAGAAAACACAAACCGAGAGATAGCGGGAAACAGAAAATCTGGATAAATGAACGGGAACCACACAGACAAGTATAACCAACAGAATACAAGAGAGAGAAGAAAAAATCTCAGACGCAGAAGACACGATAGAGAAAATAAACTCAGTGATAGAAGAAAACAACAAATCCAACAAATTCGCAACACAAAACATCCAGGAAATCTGGGACACCATGAAAAGACCAAATCTAAGAATAATTGGGATAGAAGAAGGAGAAGAATTCCACTCCAAAGGCCCAGAAAATATATTCAACAAAATTATTGAAGAAAACTTTCC
>PVIU01016945.1:0-43356 GCA_004026605.1 Ondatra zibethicus
TTGAGGTCTTTGATCCATTTGGACTTGAGTTTTGTGCATGGTGACAGATATGGGTTTATTTTCATTCTTCTACATGTTGATATCCAGTTATGCCAGCACCACTTGTTGAATATGCTTTCTTTTTTCCATTTGATATTTTTTGCTTCTTTATCAAAGATCAGGTGTTTGAAGATGTGTGGATTGATATCCGGGTCTTCTATTTGGTTCCATTGGTCCTCCTGTCTGTTCTTATGCCAATACCAGGCTGTTTTCAGTACTGTAGCTCTATAGTAGAGTTTGAAGTCAGGGATTGTGATGCCTCCAGAAGTTCTTTTGTTGTACAGGATTGTTTTGGCTATCCTGGGTTTTTTGCTCTTCCAAATGAAGTTGAGTACTGTTCTTTTGAGGTCTTTGAAGAATTTTGTCGGGATTTTGCTGGGCATTGCGTTGAATCTGTAGATTGCTTTTGGTTAGTTGGGTAGTTTGTGACATTGTTTGTGTTCAACATAAGAGACCTAGCTGTGAGTGCCAGGCCAACTCCTGGGTCAGTTGTTGTGGAAAAATCTTTTCATACACTGTGAAGATGTGCTGCACTCATTGGTTTAATAAAGAGCTAACTGGCCAATACCTAGGCAGGAAGAGGTAGGAGAGTCAGATAGAATGCTGGGAAGAAGATGGAGGGGGTTGCCAGGAGACGAGGAGAGAAGCAAGATGAACTTGCTATCCTGAAAAAGGTTCTGAGTCATGTGGTAGTATACAGATTTAAAAAAATATGTGTTACTTTAAGTTGTAAGAGCTAGTTAGTCGCCAGGCGGTGGTGGCACACGCCTTTAATCCCAGCACTCGGGAGGCAGAGGCAAGCTGATCTCTGTGAGTTCGAGACCAGCCTGGTCTACAGAGCTAGTTCCAGGACAGGCTCCGAAGCCACAGAGAAACCCTATCTCGAAGCAAAAAACAAAACAAAATACCAAAGAGCTAGTTAGTCACTGGGCGGTGATGGCACACACCTTTAATCCCAGGCAGAGGCAGGTGAATCTCTGTTAGTTCAAGGTCAGCCTGGTCTACAAGAGCTAGTTCCAGGACAGGCTCCGGAGAAACCCTGTCACAAAAAACAAAAACAGGTCTGGAGAGATGTCTCAGTGGTTAAGCACACTGACTGTTCTTCTAGAGTACCCAGGTTCAATTCCCAGCACCCACATGGTAGCTCACAACTGTCTGTGACTCCAGTTCCAGGGGATCTGAAACCCCTCACACAGACACACATGAAGGCAAAAACACCAGTGCACATAAAGTAAAAATAAATTAAAAAAAAAACAAAAAAAGCTATTTAGTAATAAACCTATGCTATCAGCTGAACATTTTTTATTATTATTAACAAGTCTCTGTACACTGTTTTTTTGTTTTGTTTTGTTTTTTCGAGACAGGGTTTCTCTGTGGCTTTGGAGCCTGTCCTGGAACTAGCTCTCGTAGACCAGGATGATCTCGAACTCACAGAGATCTGCCTGCCTCTGCCTCCTGAGTGCTGGGATTAAAGGCATGCGCCACCGCCGCCCGGCTCTGTACACTTTTTGTGAGCTGGATGGTGTTATGGTTTAAGTAAAATGCTGCGGATCCCCGAGTGGCTGCTGTGGGCAGCGGGCCATGAGACCACTCCACAGGTTCCCCGAAGTGACGACAGGTTACAGGCAGCAGGTCCCGAGAGCAGCCAGTCCCAGGCAGGGACAGTGCAGCTCCGGATGTGGCTGCAGTGGGCCACAAGGGGCAGCAAGTCACAGGCAGAGGAGCCACAGCCCCAGCGGGTGAGAGACCTCAACAGGGCAGCCAGCCCCATGAGGAGACAGATGGGCACATCACGTGACCATGCTGCAGGTCTTTGAAGGTGGTTGGTCCTGGGCAGGCAGCCACGTGGATAGGCATGCCATGCAGAGTGAAGTTGAGTATTTATTTAGTGGGTTATGGAAGGGAAAGGGAGAAGGGAAGAGGAGAAGGGAGAGAGAGAGAGAAGGAAGGACTCAGGCTGGAAGCTGAAGATCAGCTAGAGGGAGTGAGTGGGCGTGGCTTGTCTCTTAAAGGCACAGAGCAGACCATTATAGATGGTGGCATTATAGATGGTGGAACAGAAAAGTCTACCTACAGTCAGTGGTTACTCTCTTTTTCTTTTTAAAAATCTTAGTGGCTCAGCAGTTAAAAGCCCTGGTTACTGTTCCAGGCCTGGTTTCAATTCCTGGCATCCATGGATGGCTCACAACTGTCTAACCCCTGTCCCAGGGAATCCAATGCCTTTTTCTGGACTTCACATGCACTAGGCATACTGGACAAAATATCCATACACATAATTTTGTTTCGTTCATTCTTTCTTTCTTTCTTTCTTTCTTTCTTTCTTTCTTTTCTTTTGGTTTATTGAGACATAACTTTTGTGTGTAAAAGCTCTGGCTATCCTGGGAATCACTTTGTAGATCAGGTTAGCCTCAAATTTACAGAGTTCTGCCTGCCTATGCCTCCTGAGTGCGGAGATTAAAATATGTACCACTATGCCCTGCTCAAAGAGCCCATTTTTGGCTGTAATTCTAGGTGATTTTGACTCATAAAAGTAGGCCTCGATTTCCATCCCAAGAGTAGAGCTTCTTCAGATCAGACATTTCATTCCTTAATCTTGTAGCTTTTGCAGAAATACACAGGCCAATTATTGGCCTTTTTTCACACAGCTGTGTTTAGCTTTGAGTTTATAAAAACATTGCTTCATTTACATTTCACCTGAATTAAATAAAATGAAAAAGAAACAAAAATAAACAAAAAGCAAAAATTTGCTTAAACTCCACGCACCCTTTCCCAAATCCTACTAACTCTCCTTTCCCTTGGTACCAGGCCTTAGGCAAGCTATTTCCACACTGCAATATAGGTAAGCTTGACTTTGGTGAATCTGTTTTTCTCTCATGATCTGAGGGGATCAGAAAGTTAGAACAAAACTGCATGATACTGCAGGACACTTAAGGAAGGCTTCCAAGATACAGTGACATCTGAGCCAGAGACCTGAAAGAGTGACAAAATCACCGGGATATTTGGCAAAAGAATCAACCTAGAAAGAGGGACTTCAAGCTGGGAGGTAGTGACTCATGACTTTAATCCCAGCACTCAAGAGGCAGAGGCAGGCAGATCTCTGTGAGTTCGAGGCCAGCCTGGTCTACAGAGCTAGTTCCAGGACAGGCTCCGAAGCTACAGAGAAAGCCTGTCTCGAAAAACCAAAAAAAAAAAAAAAAAAAAAGAAAAAAAAAAGAAAGAAAGACTTCATTGCAAAGACCTCAAGGATGGACATGCAGGGTGTATTCCAACCACATTTTCTTTGTTAAAATGTGCATTCCAGGCATAGTGGTGCACACCTTTCATTCCTGCACCAAGGAGGCAGAGGCAGGCAGATATCTGAGTTGGAGGCCAGCCTGGTTTACCTAGCAAGTTTCAGGATACCCAGTGCTACATAGACTTTGTCTCAAGGGAAAAAAAAAGTATGTGTAATCCCAGCCCCCAGCATCCATCTTTGGAAGCCCACCTCCCCAAGGAGGGTCAGGGAAGCCTGCCAAACCTTGACCCCTCACCAGGAAAGGTCAAGACCACTCCCACAGGCTATTTAAACTGCTCCCCAGAAAATAAACACGTAGTCTTTCCTCTTCCTCTTCGGTGGTCCTGTTGGCTTTCCAGTTCCCCCTTGGGGCCACCCAAGATCACAGATGTCCAATTAAAACTGGATAGCTTTTAGTTTGGTCTGATTTGGTCTGATTTGGATTATTTGCGTTGGCAGAGAGGCTCGTTTTTAGGAATATTCCTAAAAGTATGTATGGGTGCTTTGCTTATGTATATATCTTTTCACCTTGTGCATGCCTAGTGCCTAAAAGGGCTAGGGGAGGACATCCAGTCTCCTGGAACTGGAATCACACTGTTGTGAGCTGCCAAGTGGATGCTGGGAATTGAACCTGGGTCCTTTGTAAGAGTAGCCAGTGCTCTTAAATGCTGAGGCATCTCTCCAGGCCCAACCACAATTTCTTAGTGAGGCCAACTCTGACAACTACTTTAAAACCCTGTATCCATCTTTTGGTTTTCTCTACAGTACCTACAGAGAATGGGCATTTTTGATTTTCTTTTTTTTTTCCTTCTTTTTTTGTTTTGTCTGTTTGCTTTTATTTCTTGTTTTTCGAGATAGAGTGTCTGTAATGGATTAAGTAAAATGCTGCGGTTTTTCGAGATAGAGTGTCTGTAATGGATTAAGTAAAATGCTGCAGATCCTCGAGTGGCTGCAGCGGCAGAAAAGCTGCAGGTCTCCAAGCGGCGTCAGCAGGCAGCAGGTCCCAAGAGCAGCTAGTCCCATGAAGGGACAGTGCAGTTCCCAAGTGGCTGAAGTGGGCCATGAGGGGCAGCGAGTCCCACGAGGAGAGACAGACAGATGCGCACAACATGAGACCACGCTGCAGGTCTCCGAAGGCAGCTGGTCCCGGGCAGGGAGCCATGTGATGGAGGAGAGAGACAGATAGGCACGCCATGCAGAGTGAGGTTGGATATTTATTTAGTGGGTTATGGGAGGGAAGGGGAGAGGGGGAAAGGGAAGAAGGAGAAAGAACAGAGAGAAACAGAGACAGAAAAAGAAGGGGAGAAGTGGGGAGAATGGAGTAAGGCGGAAGCTGCCTCTTCAGGGGGAGAGATGGAAAAGAAAGGGACTCAGGCTGAAAGCTGAAGATCAGTTTGCTTTGGAGGACTGGGAGGGAGTGGGCGTGACTTGTCTCTTAAAGGGACATAGCAGACCATTACAGTGTCTCGATGTAACAGCTCTGGTTGTCCTGGTACCTGATTTGTAGACCAGGCTGGTCTCAAACTCAGAGATCTGCCTGCTTCTGCTTCTCGAATGCTGGGATCAAAGGTGTGCACCACCACCACCTAGTGAGAAAGGACGTTTTTATATTTATTTTTTATTCCTAATGATTTCTTTTGAGATTGTAATATAATTACATCATTTTCCCTTTCCTCTCTCCAAACCTTCCATATACCTCCCCTTGCTCTTTCACACTGATGACTTATTTTCTCATTGTTGTTACATGCATGCATATTTATGTATATATTCCATTATTTTTATTCTTTTTGGTTGGTTGGTTGGGTTTTGAGTTTTCTTGAAATAGCGTTTCACTGTGTAGCCCTGGAACTTGCATTGTAGACCAGGCTGGAACCCAGAGATCCACCAGCCTCTGCCTCAAGACTGCTGGTCACATGTGTCAGCAAGTTTTTTATGTTGTTTTTACTGTAATGGGGCTGAAACGCAGGGTTTCCCACATGTTAGGCAAGTGCTTGTCCTCCGATCTATATATCTCATTCCCTTTTCCCTGGCTTTGCTTTTTTTCTTTCTTTCTTTCTTTTTTTTTTCAAGAGAGGTTCTCACATTAAAAAAGCAAAGCAAAACAAAACAAAATCAAAAACAAAACTATGCATGTGAATGTTTTGACTGCATGCACCATTTTTATGTCTGATGCCCTTGGAGGCCAGAAGAGGTATCCGATTCCATGGGACTGGAGTTACAGAAGTTATGAGTTACCACGTGGACAGTGGGAATCAAATCAGGGTTCTCTGAAATCTGTGGAGCCCTCTTAAAATTTTTTGTATGCTGTGTGTGTCGAGGGATAGTGGGGGCGTGGGGTGTGTGTGCTGCAGAGGCTAGAAGATGGCATCGGGTCCCCTAGAGTGGGAGTTAAAGGCTGAGTACTCCAATATGGGTGCTGAGAAGAGCAGCAAGGGTTTTTAATACCTGAGCCATCTTTTTTTAACACCTTGTCTTTTGCTTTTATAGAGAGAACTTTTCAGGATATAATTTTGTGCTAGTAAGTTTTGTTTCCCGCTTTCTGCGAAGATCCTGCCAGCATCTTCCCTATATGGATCTTGCCCAAGCTTGTGTGCAACACACGAGGAAACCACGTGGAGAGACCAAGATCCGGAGCGGCGGGTCGGGGGCCTGCCCAACGAAAGGAGGAAGCTCGCCCGCTTCCGCTAATCGGTGAGGGAGAAGGCCATTACAGAAGCCACAGCACAGCCTATTGCTAGAATAGGGATTGCTCTACGGCTCGGCATCACCGGAACACGTGATCACGCGCTTGCGCAGCAGCATCGCAAGTCCAAGCCTGATTGGCTGACGCGGGGATAGGGAGTGGGATCACGCGTGCGCACTTCCTCACGCGCGAGCAAGGCCTCGCAGGTGTTATTCTTCGGTCTTCATGCTCTCTGTAGAACCCTAATTTCACACCCCAGTTCACAATGTTCCCGGAACTCAATAACCTTCTCAGCACCACCCCTGACAAAACGGAGCAGGTAAGACGTCGGGCGGCCCGGAAGGGGGCGTGTCCCGGGAGCGTGCGGGAAGATTGCATCCGGAAAGCCGCGTGTTGGGGCTGGCGCGGCTGCCGTAAACCTTGGGCATCTGGGAATTGTAGTCTGGAGAGGGCTCGCCGGGGCCGAGGTTGACTGCTTGGGCCTCCGTAAGATTGGCTACTGAGTCATCTTGCGTGTTCTTAGCGTCCATGTACGCCGTTTCCAGCCCTTGGGACCGTGTCCTCCGTGCCACCCTGGCGCCCGGAGGTGGTTGCAGAGCAGGTTCGAGAGGAGCCTCTTACCTGCCCTAAGTCTCCCTCCACCCTGGAACATTCAAGTTGCATGGAACATTGCTTCCACTCTTCCCGGTTCTGATGGTGTCTTTTTTTTTTTTTTTTTTAAGACTTATTTATGCCTGGCGGTGGTGGCGCACGCCTTTAATCCCAGCACTCGGGAGACAGAGGCAGGCGGATCTCTGAGTTCGAGGCCAGCCTGGTCTACAAGAGCTAGTTCCAGGACAGGCTCCAAAGCTACAGAGAAACCCTGTTTCGAGAAAAAAAAAAACTTATTTATTATGTATACAATATTCTGCATGTATGCCTGAAGGCCAGAAGAAGGCACCAGATCTCATTTTGGGATGGTTGTGAGTCACCATGTGGATGCTGGGAATTGAACTCAGGACCTCTGGAAGAGCAGTCAGTGCTCTTAATCACTGAGCCATCTCTCCAGCCCCCCTGATGGTGTCTAAGAACTGTCAACAACAGTTCAACATCTGGTTGCACAAAGCATTCAGCAAAGTCCTTCCACTCTATTTTCCTCAGGCTGCTCACTCTCCACAGAACCTCGATATCTTTCACATTTTCACGTAGAAGTTACCTCTGCCAGGATTATATCTCTCTTATTGTATAATTGGCAGTGAACATACCACGTGTGGAAAGCCCTTAAAAGATCCTTGTCGACTTTATTTGCCGAACAGTTCATGTCTGTCCAAGCTTCCAGTTAGCTCCGGCTACTTTCCTAGGGTATTTCTCAGGTCCACAGTGACAACAGGAAATGGGTGGGTCAGGTACTTTAAAGCCTGGCAGTATGATTTGGCATTTTATATGTGTGTGTGGAGGGGAACTGAAACCCAGAGACATTAGACACATTTGCCTAAAGTTGACACAGCACTGAAGTGATGTGTGACACCCTTTGATCCTGCTGTTGCTACTCACAGAAGTAGAAAAGGCGCCAGTAGGTAGCCAGACACTGCAGAGACTTTTTTTTTTTTTTTTTGCTGGTTTCTGTTTTGGTATTTTGAGACTGGGTTTTTTCTGTGTAGCCTTGAATGTCCTGGAACTCACTCTGTAAACCAGGCTGGCCTTGAACTCAGAGATCCACCAGCCTCTGCTTTCTGAGTACTGGGATTAAAGTGTGCACCACCACCGCCCGGCTAATAATTGATTTTTTTAACATCTTATGTTTATTATTTTTAATCATGTGTACTCGCACATGTCTGTGGATGAGTGCAGTCTGTAGAAACTAGAAGCATTGTTAAACCCTCCTGGAGCTGGAGTTACAGGCAGTTGTGGGTTGCCTGATACTGGTACGAGGAACCAAACCTGGTCCCTGCAGAGCAGTGTATTCTCTTGACTTGTAAGTCATCTCTTCAGCCCCGAGTTGTTTTTTTTTTTTTTTTTCAGTTTTTGATCCTTGTGTACATATGCATGTTTCCACTTTTGTGTATGTGGATAAGGTTGCACACATGTCCTGGTGTGGGTGTGGCAGTCAGTCCTCTTTGTTTTGAGGCGGTTGTTCACTACATACACTAGCTGGACCAAGAGCTTATAGAGGTTTTCCGCCTTTGCCTTCTGTCTCTCTGTAGAAGCACTGAGCTTACAGATGCTCACTACTGGTTGTGATTTTACTCGAGTTCTGGGGATTCAAACTGAGGTCTTCATTATTGTACAGTGAGTGATTTACCCCCTGAGCCATCTCCTCGACTCTGATGTTTATTTATTTTTGGGTTAATTTAGTATACAGCATTAACAAGTAGAAATGTACATAATTGGCTTGATTTTCTGCGGGGATGTACCTCTTCACAGTGGGTCTGATTTACCGTATGTTCTTCTTATCTTTCAGGGGAAATTGACTCTGCTCTGTGATGCCAAGACAGATGGCAGCTTCCTTGTGCATCATTTCCTTTCCTTCTACCTCAAAGGTATGCAATTCCCTGATGCTATAGAAAAGGGCTAGAGATACGGCTTAGAGGTTAAGAGCCCTGGCTGTTCTTCCAGAGGTCCTGAGTTCAATTCCCAGCAACCACATTACAACCATCTGTAATGAGATCTGGTGCCCTCTTCTGGCATGCGGGCACACATGGAGACATAATAAATAAATAAATCTTTTTAAAGTAAAAAGAAAAGGAAAAGGAAACTCAGGTCTGGAGAGATTGTTTGGAGGTTAAGGCTACTCTCTCAGAGGACCCAGGTTCAATTCCCAGCATCCAATAATGGCTCTTAACTGTCTGTGACTTCAAATTAAAACAAAAATCAGTAATTGTTCAGCTGGCCATGGTGGCACATGCCTTTAAACTAGTTCTCGGGAGGCAGAACAGCCAGGGCTATATAGGGAAATCCTGTCTCAAACAAATAAACAAACAAAAACAAGAAAAGGAAACCCAGAACAGCTAAGAAAATCAAGAAGAGGGGCTGGAGAGATGGCTCAGTGGTTAATTGCACTGCCTGCTCTTCCAAAGGTCTGTGTTCAATTCCCAGCAACCACATGGTGTCTCATAACCATCTGTAATGAGATCTGGTGCCTTCTTCTGGCCTGCATGCATACATGCAGACAGAATACTGAGAATATTTGTATAGATAATAAATAAATGAAAATTAAAAAAAAAAGACACCTTCCAAGATAATAGTTTAAAAAAGAAAGAAAGAAAGAAAGAAAATCAAGAAGAAAAACCCTAAGGGAGCAATGGGAAGAGCATTGGCACCCTTTTCACCACCTCCCCTTCTCTGTCTCCTGGGGGCAGGCGCCACCTTACTTAAGTCTTTGTGTGGCCTCCGGACCTGGTTGTTTCTTAGTTGTTGTGTGTCTCACACCTCCTAACTGTTAGCACTTTGTCATTGCAATAACTAACTCCTTCCTGAAGAACATGGCCGCTGCAGTTACATTTGGAAATAGGTTAGAAAAGTCTCTGTCTCTGCTTTTTTGTGGAGGTATTATTGTGAAACTGAGTCTCCTGTAGCCCAAGTAAGTCTTCAACTTGCTATATAGCAGAGGATGATCCAGAATTTCAGATCCTCCTTTCTCTACCTTGAAAGTCCTAGAATTACAGATGTGTCCCCCATGCCTGGTTTTATTCAGTGCTGGGTGTCCAGCTCAGCGCTTCATGAACGCTAGGTAAGCACGTTATCAGCTTAGCTCCATCCCCAGCACAACACTCGTTCACTGTTGGCTTCTCCCTGAGGATGTACTTGCTGGCCACGATAATGGGGTAAACCTGTGGTATGCCTTGCTGCACTCATTTACAGCTTCTAAGTAATTTTTTTTTCAAATGATGTGATTTTTCTATTCTATATCATAGAAAAGCAAAATAGTTTATGGATAAATTATTAGAATGAATAAGGCTCAGTTAAGTAGCTGGAGTTTCTTAGAGTTTAATTCCTGGTCATATGACACTGTTTATCTATTGCATTCCTGTATACACAATAAAATTGAAGAAGAGACACAATTTACAACAGAATGAAGTTAAGTACCTAGGAGCTATGGAGCTGGTACGTTTGGTAAAATGCCTGCCATGGAAGCATGAGGACCTGAGTCCCGCTCTCCAGAACCCTCCACCAAAGCTGCATGTGGTGCAGATCTGTAACCATAACACTGGAGGGGGGGGCAGGGGAAGAGTTGGGCAGATCCTGGAAGCTCAGCAGCCATCCAGCCTAGCCAAGTCAGTAAGCTCCACATCCAGTGAGAGACCCGGTCTCCAAAAATGAGATAGGAACAACTGAGCAGGCCACCTGATGCTGATCTTTGGCCTCCACACATGCACATGCACACATACAGTCCTTCGGAGCCAGGGTGATAACTCTGTTGGTATAAAAGCATGGCCTGATGACCTCCTGAGCTCAATCCCTGGGGCCTACACGGTGGGAGGGAAGAAGAATTCCCACACGTTGTCCCCTGTCTTCTATATTCACCCTGGTGCGTGTATACAGCCCACAGATAGATAAATAAATAAATAGCCAAGCAAAGTATAGAGATGCAATTTTGTGGTAGTACTGGGCTTAATCCCCAGTACTAGAAAACAGAAGGAACAAAGTACATTTGGGCCTGGTAAGATGGTTCTGCAGGTAAAAGTGCTTGTTACATGAGCTTGGCAGCCTGGGTTCAATGTTTGGACCCTGTGTGAAGGTTTGGAAGGAGAGAACTGACTCCATAAAGCTGTTCTCTGATTTCTATACATGTATACACATCATGCATACATACAACAGTAATTTTTTATTCATCTTAGGGACTTGGAGTTGTAGCTCAGATTATAGATAGTTTGCTTAATATATGTGAAGCCTGGGGTTGAATTCCCAGTACCATATAAACCAAGTGTGATAGCTCAAGCTACTAATCTCAGCATTCAAGAGTTAGAGGCCAGAGAATTAAGAGTTCAAGGTCGGGCTGGGGAAATGGCTTAGTAGTTAAAAGTACTGGCTGGTTTTCCAGAGGATCCAGGTTTTATTCCCAACACCCACATAATGACTCACAGTGTGTAACTTCAGTTCCAGGGGATCTGATGCCCTCTTCTGGTCAATAAGGGCACCAGGCATAAACTTAGTGCACAAACATGCATTCAGGTCAAATATCATATACATAATATTAAAAATATATAGAACTGGGCGGTAGTGGCGCATGCCTTTCCCAGCACCTGGGGAGGCAGAGGCCCATGAAGCTCTGTGAGTTTGGGGCCAGCCTGGTCTATGCAGATAGTTCCAAGACAACTAAAGCTACATAGTGAGACCCTGTCTTTAAAAACCAAAAGAGGGGCTGGAGAGATGGCTCAGAGGTTACGAGCATTACCTGCTCTTCCAAAGGTCCTGAGTTCAATTCCCAGCAACCACATGATGGCTCACAACCATCTGTCTTCTTCTGGCCTGCAGGCATACACACAGACAGAATATTGTATACATAATAAATAAATGAATATTTTTAAAAAAATAAAAACCAAAAGAAAACAAAAGTAGAGTTCAAGGTCATCCTGGGTTATATAGAGAGTTGAAGATCAGCATGTGTTACATAAGACTCTATCTCAAAATAAAGAGGAGGAAAGTGTGGTGGTTTGAATAGGTGTGACCCTATAGACTCATGTATTTGAAAGCTGGAGCGGTAAGGAGTGGCGCTGTTAGGAGGTGTGGCCTGGTTGGAGGGAGTGTGCCACTTCCTGAGGGGGCAGACTTTGAGGTCTCATATATGCCCAAGCCTCACCCAGTGTGGGACACAGTTTACTTTCGGTTGCTTGTGAATGAAGATTCACAAGAATTCTCAGCACCGTGTCTGCTTACATGCTGCCTTGCTTCCCGCCACAATAATGGGCTAAACTGAAACCGTTAGCCAGCCGCAATGAAATAGTTTCCTTTATAAGAGTGCCATGGCGAGCTGGGCGGTGGTGGCGCACGCCTTTAATCGCAGCACTCGGGAGGCAGAGGCAGGCGGATCTCCGTGAGTTCGAGGCCAGCCTGGTCTACAGAGCTAATTCCTGGACAGGCTCTAAAGCTACAGAGAAACCCTGTCTGGGGGCGGGGGGAGTGCCACGGTCATGGTGTCTCTTCACAGCAGTAGAAACCCTAGCAAAGACAAGTGGGGAGGTGCATCATAGACTGAAATCAAGCACCATCACAGGGTACAAGGTCTCTGGGTATTGCCTAGACCTCCCTCACTGCTTCTGTTTCCAGAAGAATGAATTATTCCTGTCTGGTCGTAAGCAGAGGATTTGTTTAAGAAATCAATGCATTTTGTTTTCTAGCCAATTGTAAAGTGTGCTTTGTGGCACTCGTCCAGTCCTTCAGCCACTATAATATTGTGGGACAGAAGCTGGTAAGTATTGCAGCCCTCTCTGGTGACATCCCTGTGTAAGAGCATGTGTCACACACAGGCTAAGGCTGGGCTTTTCACTTTGGCTAGTGGAGAACCTAGCAGGAGAGGGACTAAGGAAATCTTGGGACGCTGAACCCCTTATCTAAAGGATTAAAGCAAAATCTGGGCATGTTTTGTAGGAAACATAGAATCAGACCTAGTGTTTGTAGATGATAGTCAATCAAATTCTTAATTAGTTGTGGCCAGTTAAGGTTTTCTTGCCTAGCTGAGTGTGGTAGCTTATGACTCTAATCCCAGCACTAGAGAGGCAGAGGCAGAAGGAGCTCTGTGAGTTCAAGCTCAGTCTAGTCTACATAGTGAGTTCTATTCCAGTCATTGTAAGACCCTATCTCAAGAAAAAAAAAAAAAAAAGAGCCGGGTAGTAGTGGCGCACGCCTTTAATCCCAGCACTCGGGAGTTAGAGGCAGGCGGATCTCTGTGAGTTTGAGGCCAGCCTGACCTACAGGGTGATTTCCAAGACAGTCAGGACTGTCCCACAGAGAAACTGTCTTGAAAACCAAGGTTGTTTTGCCTAGCATGCGCCAAGCCTTAGTTTCAATCCTCAGCACTTTGTAAACTGGTAGCGTACACCTGTTATCCCAGAACTCAGGAAGCAGAGGCAGAGGGATCGAAAGTTCAGGGCTGGGACTACAGAGATGGAATAGTGGCTAAGAGCACTTAGTGCTGTTGCAGAGGACCTGAGTTCGGCTCCCAGCAACCCTGTCAGGCAGCTCATAAACTCTGAGGCCCTCCACTTGGATGCCAGTCACACACACATAGTTAAAACGTGAAAATAAACCTGAAAGAAAAGAGAGAAAGAAGGCCAGACATGGTGGCGCACATCTTTAATCCCAGCACTCGGGAGGCAGAGGCAGGTGAATCCCTGTGAGTTTGAGGCCATCCAGGTCTACAGAGCGAGTCCAGGACAGCCAGGGTTACACAGAGAAACCCTGTCTCCGAAAAAAACAAAATATATAAATAAATAAAAAATTCAAGGTTATCCTGTACAATATTGTAAGTCAGGGTCTGCTTGGGATACACAAATCCTGTCATAAGCATCTGAGAGCAGACAGGGATGGCGGGAGCACTTCAGCAGGTTTGGGATGTCTCGTACCCACTTACTAGCCAGTGTGTAGTTTCTCTTAAAGGTTCCCCGCAGGGCACAGCGCTTCACTCCATTTCTCATCCCATTTAGGGTGTCAACCTGACAGCAGCACGGGAATGCGGGCAGCTTGTGTTCCTGGAAGGCCTCAAGTCCACAGTGGATATCTTCTTCCACTCTGCAGAGGAGCCTCACCCCCTGCAGTTTCTCAGGTCAGACCGCACAGCTGGTCGGTGGGACCAGATGGGGCAGCTGTGTGTGGGAAGGCAGAAGTGGCTTCAAGGATCAGCCCCTTCCCCTGTGTTGCTCTGTGTCCTATAGCCCTTGACTGTGATGAAGCCGATGGTAGGCAGTGGTCCCCAGAGCTATAGCAAGCATCTTTTGCAGTGAGCGTGGCACAGTCAAAGGCTTTGCTGTTTCTCTGGTGGTGACTCAGGCCCCTAGTGCGACTCCTTTGCTTTTTTTGTGCCTTTATGTAGAAACTAAGGGTTATGGGCTAGTGACCTGTATTTACAAATACAATTTTATTGGAACACAGCCATATTTGTTTGTTAGCCTATTGTCCCTGGCTGTTTGGCTTTATAGCAGCAGAGTGGGTAGCTGAGGCAGGAGTGACCTGCAAGTCTAAATATCTCTGATGTGACTCTAACAACCGAAAACTGTTGCCTTCTCATTTGGTTTTTGCCATCGCAAGTCTAGCTGCTGTGCCACGCTTTTCAACCCTTCTCAGCATCAGCCCTGATTTGGCTGCTGTTCTTTCTCTTTCACAAAGGAGTCCATGAAAGATCTCTCCCCACTGCCCTGCTCTTTCAGATAGACCCTTACATAGTGGTTAGAATGCCTCTGAGCACATGTGCACACATGCATGTGTGACATCTTCCCTTGCACCCTGACCTTGGTTTTATCCTCCGGCTGCAGGGGCTTGTTATACCTGATCCCAGTATGTAGGGAGCTGTTCTCCTTAGGAGTGAGGATAGCCCAGTGCCAAGGGAGAGGGTGGTCGCCCTGGGCACTATGCTCCATTCCTCCTCCCACTGCCGGGAAATGACTGCTTGCGACATCCCTGGGGAAGGTGGAGGTGGGTTGGTCCCTATGTGTCAGAGACACGCACACCAGCAGCCATAGACTGCCACCCTCCCCAAGACACCTGAAGTGCTGTGTCACTTCCTCCAGACCTCATGGTCTCCTGGGAAGCCTCTTTGGCTTGCTCCATCTGACTTACTCTTATAGGTGCCATAGCTCTTGGGTGGGGGGAGAGGCTGTATGTATGGTTCTCTTTTACTTTATATCCCTCTTTTGAGACAGTCTCACTGTCTTTCCCAGGCTGGCCTCCAGCTTGCTATTGTCCTGCTTCTATAGTAGTTGGGATAGGCATGGATTACCATGCCAGGTTTCTGTGATCTCTCTTCAGGGCCCCAAGGTTTGTTCATTTTTTTGTAGCTCCTAAATTTTACCTTTGTACCCAGTAGGCCTCAGAAAATACTTGAATTGGAGTAAAGTAAAATTTACTTGTGTGTGTGTTTGTTTTCTTTTCGAGTTCCTTGCCTCCTCCAGCCTTCCTTGGTGCCTCTTTGTCTCAGATAAACATCTGTAGAGCCGGGCATGGTGGCACATGCCCATAATCCTAGCACTTGGGAGGTAGACAATAGGAGAGTGAATTCAGGTCAGTTCTACAGTGACGCTCTGTGAGAAGAAGAGAAGGGCTGGGGCTGTAGTTTGGTTGACAGTGTTTCCTTAGTGCGCATAAAGCCCTATGTGTAACCTAGCTCTGTATAAAGCCCAGGGTCCTTTATGTGAGAAGCACTCAAGGAGTGGAAAGAGGAAGATGAGAGAATCAAGGTCACTACATAGTGAGTTCAAGGCCAGCCTGGGGTTCATGAGACAGTCTCAAAATAAAATAAAGCATCTGTAGAGTGAGCTCTGGTGACTTTTTTTTCCTGTGTCTCTAGGGAGGCCAGCACAGGGAACCTCCAGACACTGTATGAGTTTGTACAGGACACCCTGAAGCCTGTGGACGGTGGGGAGACTCCGTGGAAGTACCCAGTGCTGTTGGTGGACAACCTCAGTGTGCTGCTGAGCCTGGGCCTGGGGGCAGTTGCTGTGCTGGACTTCATGCAGTACTGCAGAGCCATGGTTTGCTGCAAATGGAAGGTATTGAAGGGCTGCCGTTGCTATTCTGCCGTTGCTAGTCTCTGAGAACCCAGACTGTGGGTTCTGTGCTATGCTTTCTCTCTCTGTTTGCTTCGAGTTTAGCTTTCCTCTGGCAGACCCAGAAATTCTTTGTTCCATCCATTCTGCTTTTCCCTACTTGGCATTGCTAAATAATAAACCCTTCGAAATTAAAGGTTGACCCAGCACCGCAGGGCAGTGCTTAGTCCTTACCTGAGTGCCCTGTGGGTCCTTCCTTAGTAGAGAGTTTTGAATATCAGTTAAAGTAATGACTACAGACTCCATTATGTTTTCTTTCCTCCTGGGTTCTGGGGATCTAGAACCTTTCGCTGAATCACTTTAACAGTGGTGAAGTGGGCTGGGACTATAGCTCAGTCGGTAGTGTGCTTGCGTAGCAGGAAGCCCTAGGATTGATCACCAGCTCTGTATAAACTGGGTGTGGTGGTTTCTGACTGTACCTCAGCACTTGGGAGGCAGAGGCAGGAGGATCAGAAGTTCAAACTCCCCTTCAGCTACATAGTAAGCTCCAGCTAACTTGTGGTACATGAAGTTTAAAAAGGTAAAGTGCAGCTTTTTGTAAACATGGTGTCACATATCTGTAATCCCAGCACTCGGGAGGTTGTGAGAGAAGGATTGTGAGTTTGAGGCCAGGCAAAAGCCTAGTGACCTGAATTTGAGCCCCAGAACCCACATAAAGGTGGAAGGAGAGAGCACACTTCACAAAACTGTCCTCTGACCTCCACACGTGCACAGTGTATGTGCCGTACCCTCTCACACAACCCCCCACAGGCTGATAAAAAACTGTAAGAAGACGAGGCAGTTGAGTGAGAGGCTGACTCACTTGTGTCTGCATCCTCAGTCTTGAAGCTCCAGGCCGGCCAGGGCTGTGTAGCGAGACCATGTCTCAAGGAGCAAAAGAAAGCAAGGCGTTCAGTGGAGTGAGGCTTGGTGTCTAGTGCGGTGCCGGACCCACAGCGGCCACTGTTCAGTGAACGATGACTGGGCCTATGGGAACGTATGGACATTGTGTGGAAAGGTCAGACTCAGAGTGCAAAACAGTGACAGAAGTTAAGTGAACTAGCAGGGATGTGGCCAGTCATGTGAACACGTGCACAGTCTTGCCTGGAAGCTGTGTTCTAGGAACTGCTGAGACTTTCTTGGCTATAGTCACAGGGCCAGGATCCAGGTTAATGCAGAGAGAGAAGCGGGGGGGGGGGGTCATCACAGAAGGAGCAAAGGGCAAAGGACTTGGAGATCATCTATTTGACCAGACAGGGATTCCCATCTCCACATTCCTAACACTCTGTAGAGCCATGGTTACATGTGCGCGGCCATGCCTGGCTTTTTTGAGGCAGGATCTGTTATAGTCCAGGCAGGCTGACTGAACTTGCTATGTAGCCAAGGGTAACCTTGGACTTCTCGTATTCTTCCCTCCACCTCTCAAGTCCTGGAAACACATGTGTACATCACACTGACTTCGCACCTGCATTTTTAAAAGATTGTTTTATTTTTTATTTGTGTGTGTGCATATGTGAGTATAGGTGACCTCAGAGTCCAGAATAGGGCACTGGCTCCCCTGGAGCTGGAGTTACAGGCAGTTGTGAGCTGCCTGACGTGGGTGCTGGGAACTGAACTGGGGTCTTCTGCAAAAGTAGTTACACACTTTTTGTTGTTGTTGTTTGTTTGGTTCTTTAGTAGCATTGGTTGTCCTGGAACTAGCTCTGTAGACGATGCTGTTCTTGAATTCACAGAGATCCCTCTACCTCTGCCTCTGCCTCCAGAGTGCCAAGATTAAAGCTGTATGCCACCACCGCCCAGCTAGTTATACACTCTTAACTGCTGAGCTATCCCTTGCCCTCATATCTTAACTTTTTAAAATTCTTTTTGTATACAAATAGCCTGGTGTCCATGGAGGCTGGAAGAGAGCACTGGATCCCTTGGGACCTGAGCCACGGACAGCTATGGGCCACCATGTGGTTGCTGGGAACTGAACCTGGATCCTCAGAAAGAGCAATTAGTGCTCTTAACCTACTGAATCATCCCTCTACCCCACCTCACCCCACTCCACCCCATCCCCTTTAAAGATGAGGTCTCACTATCGGCCCTGGCTGTCTTGGAAACTCACTGTGTAGACCAGGCTGCCTCTGCCTTTTGGGTGTAGAATAACAGGTGTGGGCCTCCATACCTAGCTCACGCTTGATCCTATGTGTTTGCTGGGGTCCAGCTCAGGTCCTCCTTCCTTTCACAATGAGCACTTTACCTCCTTTCTCCAGCCCCTATGTTTTAGTCCTTAGTAGTCCCTGGGAATTGAACTCAGGACCTTGCACGTGCTGAACATGTGCTAAATTCAGCTGCACCCTACAATTCTACCCTGTCGTTTTTCTCCTGTATGATGTCAAGGTCAATTTTAAGGCCTCAAGCATGCTAGGCAATCACTCTACCACTGAACTCTATACCTCAAAACTCACTTTTTGTTGGCGTAGACCCTCCATTTCTGTTTGGCTAATTTTGCTTAGCCATCAGGGCTCAGGTCACATGTGTCCTCCCTGTCTGCTCATTGAGATCTCTTTACCCAATGCCCATTTCTTGTGGTCTTGTCACCCTAGATTATCAGCATCTTTCTAGCTCCAGGGCTCAGATCTCTCTTTGGTCCTGTATTATCTGGTATATGGTGAGTTCTTGGGAACTGTGGATTGACTGAATGGTGCTTGGCAGAATGGTGGCAATCAAATACAATTTTTAAAACTACTTAATTTTATTTATTTATTATGTGCACAGCATTCCTTCCATGTGTGCTTGCATGCCAGAAGGGGGCGCTAGGTCTCATTGTAGATGGCTGTGAGCCACCATGTGGTTGCTGGGAATTGAACTCAGGACCTCTGGAAGAGCAGTCAGTGCTCTTAACCACTGAGCCATCTCTCCAGCCCCTAAAACTACTTAATTTTTAATTTAAAAATACTTGAGTAGTGGTACACGCCTTTAATCACGGCACTTCGGGAGGCAGAGGCAAGCAGATCTCTGGTTTACAGAGCTAGTTCTAGGACAGCTAGGGCTATTATACAGAGAAATCCTGTCTCAAAAAACAAAACAAAAAACCCTTAATTTGGCTTGGTGGTGGTGGTGCATGCCTTTCTCCCAGTTGAGAGGCAGAGGCAGGTGGATCCCTGAGTTTGAGGCCAGCCTGCTCTATAGAGCAAGTTCCAGGACAGCCAGGCCTACACAGAGAAACACTGTATAAACCCCTTAACCAAACTAAAAAAGAAAACCAACTTAATTTGTTAGTGGGGGCATGAACATGCCACAGACAACTTTCCACCATTTGAGGTCTGGGATTGAACTCACATCATCAGGATTAATGGCCAGTGCTGAGCCATTTTACTTCCCCAGTGGCATGATATTCAGGAAGAGACTGAGCTCCTAGGATGAGCTTGCTTTTAGATGAATTGAGTTGGAAGTGTAGGTTGGCCTTGCTGGTGAAAGTGTGCAGTAGATGACTGGAACTAGGGTTCTGGAGCCCCTCAGGGGTCTTTCTTATGAAGAAGCTATTGTAGTGGGGGGAGGAGGACAAGGGCTCAGGGCTGTGTGTGTGATCTGAGAGGATATGCAGAGACTAGGGGTAGAGACACCGAACGCCTGGTACCCTGATAAGAAACAGGTTTCCACCTTGTGTCTGATGCAGGGGAATGTGGTCGCCCTTGTGCACGATGACAGAGATGCTGAGGATGAGGAGAACGACATCCTGCTGAATGGTCTCAGTCATCAAAGCCACCTGGTCCTGCGGGCTGAGGGCCTGGCCACTGGGTTCTGCAAGGATGTGCATGGACAGGTACACAGGCTGAGCCATGGGCTGCCATGGGTAGTAGGGAAACCTGGGAGTCCTGAGTTTTGTGAATGCCAGTCAGTGCCCTGCACTGGGTGATATAGAGACTCCTGGAGCAAGAAACAATTTTCCTGGCTGTCTCATTTGCGGCCAAAGCGGTGTTCTCAAAAGGAAACAGTTGTTAGAGTGGACTACAGCTGCACTATCAAATAATAGCAGGATTCCACTGCTATACTGTAGCTGGATTCGCATTTTCTGCTCAACACAGCTCCTTTAAAAATAGAGACTTGGAGGCTGGCAAGATGGCGGAGCAGGTAAAGGTGCTTGCTGCTGAGACTGACAACCTGAGTGGGATTTGGGAATCCACACGGTGAAGGGAGACACACACACACACACACCACAAATAAATAAGTGTACAAACTTTAAAGAGGGCTTGAGAAATGGCTCAGGGCTTAAGAGCCAAGAGCACTTGCTGTTCTTTCAGTTCCTAGTGTGCACAGCTGGCAGCTCACAGCCGCCTATAACACCAGCTCCAGACAACCTGACGCCTTTTTCTGGCCTGTGTAGATACCTGCGCTCGCATTCATATACCCATGTGAGGACACACATGTATACATAATCAAAAGTAAATTTAAAACAAAAAACAAAAATCCCTTCTCAAAAAACAAAACAATAACAACAACAACAAAAAGTAAAAAATAGCCGGGCGGTGGTGGCACACGCCTTTAATCCCAGCACTTGGGAGGCAGAGGCAGGTGGATCTCTGTGAGTTCGAGATCAGCCTGGTCTACAAGAGCTAGTTCCAGGACAGGCTCTAAAGCTACAGAGAAACCCTGTTTGAAAAACCAAAAAAAAAGAAAAAAGGTAAAAAATAAATGCAGCGCTTGGGAGGCAGAAGCAGGCAGATCTGTGAGCTTGAGGCCACCCTTTTCTACATATTGAGCTCTGTGTGAGCCAGAGTTACATGGTAAGTCTGTCTTTAAAAACAATTTTAAACAGCAACAACACCAAATTCTTTTTTTTTTTAAATTTTTCCATGATATTTATTGAGTTCTACATTTTTCTCTGCTCCCCTCCCTGCCTCTTCCCTCCTCCCTTCAGCCCTCCCCCAAGGTCCCCATGCTCCCAGTTTACTCAGGAGATCGTGTCTTTTTATACTTTCTACTTCCCATGTAGATTGTATCTATGTAAGTCTCTCTAAGTGTCCTTATTGTTGTCTAAGATCTCTGGGATTGTGGTTTGTAGGCTGGCTTTCTTTGCTTTATGTTTAAAAACCACCTATGAGTGAGTACATGTGATAATTGTCTTTCTGTGTCTGGGTTACCTCACTCAAAATAATGCTTTCTAGTTCCATCCATTTTCCTGCAAAATTCAAACTGTCATTTTTTTCTGCTGTGTATTACTCCATTGTGTAAATGTACCACATTTTTTTATCCATTCTTCGATCAAGGGGCATTTAGGTTGTTTCCAGTTTCTGGCTATGACAAACAAAGCTGCTATGAACATAGTTGAGCACATGTCCTTGTGGCATGATTGAGCATCCTTTGGATATATACCCAAAAGTGGTATTACTGGGTCTTGAGGAAGGTTGTTTCCTATTTTTCTGAGAAATTGCCACACTGACATCCAAAGGGGTTGTACCAGCTTGTATTCCCACCAGCAATCCAGAAGTGTTCCCTTTTCCCCACAACCTCTCCAGCATAAGTTGTCATCAGTGTTTTTGATCTTGGCCATTCTTACAGGTGTAAGATGGAATCTCAGAGTTGTTTTGGTTTGCATTTCTCTGATAACTAAGGATGTCAACAACACCAAGTTCTTAAAGTGGCCATGCTTGTGGGCCAGATATCTTCTGCCCCCGCAGTTGCCACTGCTAGAGTGTTTAGCGGGAAGCTGGTTTCTGCCCTCTTGTGGCGTTCCTTTTTTTTTTTTCGAGACAGGGTTTCTCTGTGTAACTGTCCTAACTGTCTTGGAACTCACTCTTGTAGACCAGGCTGGCCTCAAACTCACAGAGATCCACCTGCCTCTGCCTCCTGAGTGCTGGGATTAAAGACATGCACCAACCACCGCCCGGCTTCTCGTGGCGCTCTTAGGAGCTGTGCCTTTACATCTCTTTGTCGGGATCATCCTGGAGAGTCCACCTCAGCTTCCAGTTAATTTCACACTGACCTCTCTTCACCCTGGGGCGTTGTTGAGGATCTTGGCAAACCTGGCAGGTTGAGCCCAGGCATGCTATGTTGGAGCACCTGTGGTGCAGCTTGGGCAAAGGGCAGCTAGCTGACTGGCAGCTGTGGTCTCTCTTAGCCTTCCCCAAGCATTTCAGTCAGCTGAAGCATCAACAGTGTGTCTTTCCTGAGGCTTGTAGGGTATACAGTTTCTAATGTGCTGATTTCCCAAGTCTGTCCAGCTGACAAGCACAAAGCCACGCTTAGAACAAAGACCAAGGGACTGGAGACATAGCTCAGCAGTTATGAGCACTTGCTGCTCTTTCAGGAGACCCAGGTTTAGTTCCCAACACCATGTAGTGGCTTCCGACCATTTGTAACTCCAGTTCCAGGGGGTCTAACACCCACCTCTGGCCTCAATGGGCACCGGCACTCACCTAGTACACATGCAGGTAAACACATGCTTATACACATAAAATAAAAGTAATAATTTTTTTAAATTAAAGAGTGGTTAGTTATGTATGTATAGCTTAGTGTTAGAGCACTTGACTAGCATGTATAGGGCCCTAAGTTCAAACCCTAGCACTAAAAAATAAAATAGGCCGGGCAGTGGCAGTGCACTCCGTTAATCCCAGCACTCGGGAAGCAGAGGCAGGTTCTCTGAGTTAGAAACCAGCCTGGTCTACAAGAGTTCCAGGACAGTTAGGGCTGTTACACAAAGAAACCTTGTCTTGAAAAACCAAAATAAAATGAAAAAGGAAGGAGGAAGGGGTATGGTGACACATGCCAGCACTCTGGAAGCAGAAGCAGTAAGCTCCCCATGAATTTGTGGCCAGCCCGGTCTACATAGCATAGTTGTCTCAAAATAACTACAGAGCCAGGTGGTGGTGGCGCATGCCTTTAAACCCAGCACTTGGGAGACGGAGGAGGACCTCTAAGAGTTCAAGACCAGCCTGGTCTACAGTGTGAGTTCCAGGATAGCAGGGCATGCAGAGAAACCCAGTCTGGGGGGCAGGACTGAACGAAGACAGTAGAAGGGAGGGCGGAGGAGGGGAGGGGAAAACTTACAGAAGGGAAATACACAAAACTACTGCTATTCTTTGGAGGACTTTTTCATCCTTTACTTTTCTGTGAGAAGCAAACACAGCTGCTGTAATGGAGAGGCAGACCTTGATTTTTCTGTTGGCTGGTAGTGTTTATTGTAAACATTGGTCCTATTACCATATGACATATTTGCCTGAGCTATGGTAGCAACCTCAATGGAAGGTCACCAGGAGGCCCAGTGGGATTCCTGGTGGGCGGGTCCTTGGCGGCTGCCACCTTTCCTTCATTCTTCTCTCTGCAGCTGAGGATCCTCTGGAGGAGGCCGGCACAGCCCTCAACCCAGCGAGATCGAAGCCTCACTTACCAATACAAGATACAGGATAAAAATGTGTCCTTTTTTGCCAAGGGAATGTCTCCTGCTGTTCTGTGACCTGGTTGGGGGACAACTAAAGTGACTTTGGATGGTTTTGATGTGGAAGATAAAGCAGCTGGGCAGGAATGGGCATTCGGACCTTTGACATGCTCTTCAGCTGGCCTGCAGCTCCACTGTGGCCTGGAGGATGGAATGGTGCTGTGAGGGAGTGGGTGCCTTTTTTCCCCAGGACTCTGCTCAGTGAACACAGCGAGGAATCTGAGGAATCAGCTTCTGCTGAGAGAGGCTGCAGTGGGAACCAGCAGAATGGTCCTTGGAGCATCCCATGGAACTTCAGCCTCACCTGCCCATTTTTGGTGGCTGTGACTTTAAGAGCCACTGCAGGTAGAGTGAGCAGTTAGGAAGCTGTCCTGAATGGCAGCCATCCAGGCTGAGACTGATTTAACGGCCTCTAGAATAAAGATGGTTCCCACAGCAGGCTTCCTGGGGTTGTCTCTTTTATGTTTCATTTATGTCTTGCAAAGGGACTTTTCCTTGAAGTCCAGTGAGAAAATGAGCTTGGAGAAGAGATAAGGGCATTGGAGGCCTAGAGCAGGCTATGGATAATTGAGCCAGACTTGCTGACTTGTGTTCCTGGAGACCAGTGGTTGTGTGTGTGTGTGTGTGTGTGTGTCTGTGTGTGTGTGTCTGTGTGTGTGTGTCTGTGTCTGTGTGTGTGTGTGTGTGTGTGTGTTGGGGGACAGTTTGAGACAAGGTCTCTCCGTGTAGCTTCGGATGTCCTGGAATTCTCTGGCTGGCCTTGAACACAGGACTGGGAAACCTTGTCTGGAAGGGAAAAAGAAACAAACAACAACTGCAAAAACCTTAAATAAATAAATACATAAATAAATAAATAAAAGAAAATATTTAATCGGGGCTTGCTTTCAGTTTCAGAGGCTTAGTCCATGCAGGTAGCGTGGTGGCATGCATGGCTCAGGAGCTGAGAGCTATATCCTATGCACAGGCCGAAAGAGAAGGGGGGGAAGGAAGAGAAGGAGAGAGAGAGCTGGCCAGGCGGTGGTGGCGCACGCCTTTAATCCCAGCACTTGGGAGGCAGAGGCAGGCGGATCTCTGTGAGTTCGAGGCCAGCCTGGTCTACAAGAGCTAGTTCCAGGACAGGATCCAAAGCCACAGAGAAACCCTGTCTCGGAAAAAAAAAAAAAAAAAGAAACTTCAAAGCTTACCCCCAGCAATACACTTAGTTCAACAAGGCCATAATGCCTAATGCTAAACCTTTCAAACAGTTCCATTCCCTGGTAACCAAGCATTTGAATATATGAGCCCATGGGGGCCGTTCTTATTCAAACCACCATAGGTGGGGAACAGCCGGGGGATCTATGTCACTACCAGCAAGATCACCTTAGCTGCTGCCTCCAAAGTATGTCACCAAAGTTCCTCATCCAGCAAGATCAATAGGTGATGACATAGATTCCATTGTCAACCCTCAAATGCTGGGCCTTGCCAGCAGAAAAAAAATTGTAGTGAAATCAGGGGTGTGGTTCTTGGCTCCAGGGGAAGCGGAAGGGAGGTCTGTGGGAGCATGTGAACCTCACTGGCCTAATCAGGGGTGAGATCTCGAAGATGCTCTACCTTTCAGGGGAAATGTTCAGGGTCGTGGCTGTCAAAAAGAAAGCTGTTTTGTTTCCTGAACAGGGTCTCACTATGTAGCTCAGGCTGGCCTTAAACTCATATAGTACTCTTGTCCCAACCTCTTGAATCTTAGGATTATAGATTTATGTCATCATATACCTGGTTATTTTATTTTATCTACTTTTTACCTATTTTGTATTTGAGACAGGTTCTTTCCATGTAGTTGTGACTGGCTTTGAGTTCACTATGTAACCCATGTTGGTCTCAAAGTCTCAATCCTCCTGTCTTATCCTCTTGAATGCTGGCTTAAAGGTCACTCATCTCTGATCCTATTGATTTATATATTTTGTTTTTGTTTTTCTTTCATGGGGGGAGGTTTCAAGACAGGGTTTCTCTGTATTTTGGAGCCTGTCCTGGAACTAGCTCTTGTAGACCAGGCTGGCCTCGAACTCACAGAGATTTTGCCTGCCTCTGCCTCCCTAGTGCTGGGATTAAAGGTGTGCGCCATCACTGCCTGGCTTGTTTTTGTTTTTTTGAGAGAGGATTTCTCTGTGTAGCCCTGGCTGTCCTGAAACTCAATCTTTAGACCAGGCTGGACTCAAACTCAGAGATCCACCTGCCTCTGCCTCCCAGTGCTGGGATTAAAGGTGTGCACCACACTGCCTGGCACTTATTTATTTATATTTATTTGTTTATTGGCAGAGTCTCACTATATCACCACTGCTAGTCTGGGACTCTATTTAGACCAGAATGGTCTCGAACTCACAGAGATCCACTTGACTCTGCCTCCCAATTTCTACCATGCCCAGCTATTTAATTTTATGTGAGTGCCTAGTGCTGGCAGAGCCAAATAAAAAAGGGGACTGAATCCCCTGCAGCTGGAGTTGCAGATGCTATGAGCTGCCACCTGGGTACTAGGAACCAAACCTGGGTCCTCTGCAAGAGCAGTGAGTGCTCTTAACCACTGTGCTACCTCTGTAGCCCATTTATTATTTTAAAATAGTTTATTTCAAGCTGGGTATGGTGACACAAACCTTAGGGCACAGGCAGGTGGATCTATTAGTTCTAGGTCAACATGATCTACATCATGAGCTCCAGGCCAGCCAGGGCTACACAGTGAGACCCTGTGTCAGAACACCAAAACATATTGTAATCTCAAACAAACAAACAAAACCCCAATGATTTTATTTTAGTTATTCTGTGTGTGTGTGTGTGTGTGTGTGTGTGTGTGTGTGTGAGGGTATATATACATGAGTGCAGGTGTCTGCTGAAGCCAGAAGAGGGCATCTGCCACATCTCCCAGAGCTGGAGTTACAGGTGTGAGCAGCCTGATTTAGAAACTGAGGTCCTCTGCCATGAGCTAACTGGTAAGGCATTTTCTACCCCTGATTCCATTTATTTGAAATCTCCAGAGAGAGCAGATCTATAGAGACAGACCATGGATTAGTAGTTGTTTGGAGGCTGGGAGTGGGAATAGGAAGTCATTTAACCTCTCTAGATCTCAGTTTCATCATTTAAAAAGTGGGATGATAATAGTTCCTATTTCATGGTTTTATTTTTATTAAAATTTTGTTTATTTTTACTTATTTTCTGTGTGTGTGTGTGTGTATGTGTATGTGTGTGTGTGCCACAGCACATGTGAAGTTCAGATGTCAACCTGTGGGAGTTGGTTCTCTCCATCTGTGCACCCCAGGCATCTAACTCAGGTCTTCAAGCGTGACAGCAAGTACCTTTACCTGCTGAACCATCTCAATGGCCCAGTATTTTTTAAAATTATCTTATTTTATGTGTATAGATATTTTGCCTGCATGTATGTCTGTATGCGGTGTGTGTGTGTGTGTGTGTGTGTGTGTGTGTGTGTGTGTTATGCCTACAGAGGCCAAAAGATGACAGTACTGGATCCCTTGGAACTGGAGTTACTAGAAGGTTCTATGTAGCAAGTCTTTCTCTGTCCCACCTGCCAGCTCCCAAATAACCACATAGAGACCTATTAACTATGAAAGCTCAGCCTTGGCTCAGGCTTACTTCTAACTATCTCTTCTAGCTTAAATTAACCCATATCTTTTAATCTGTGTTCTTTTATGTGGCTCAGTTACCTTTACTCTGTACTCCACATGCTGATTTCTCTCCGTTGACTGGTGACTCTGACTTTCTTTTTCCCAGAGCTCTCTCTGTCCAGAAATTGCTGTTGGGCATTTAGCTTTTTATTAAACCAATCACAATGAAACATACTCATACAGTGTAAAAGAATGTTCCACAACAGTTGTGAACTACCACACGGGTGCTAGAGAACCTGGGTTTTCTTGAAGAACAGCTTATTTATGTATCTATTTATTTATTTTGGTTTTTCGAGACAGGGTTTCTCCGGCTGCCCTGGAACTCACTCTGTAGACCAGTCTGACCTCGAATTCACAGAGATCTGCCTGCCTCTGCCTCCCTGAGTGGAGTGGTGGGATTAAAGGTGTGAACTACCACCGTCCGGCAAGAGTAGTGGTCTTTTTTTTTGGGGGGGGGGGGGTTTGAGATAGGGTTTCTCTGTGGCTTTGACGCCTGACCTGGAACTAGCTCTTATAGACCAGGCTGGCCTCGAACTCACAGAGATCCGCCTGCCTCTGCCTCCCAAGTGCTGGGATTAAAGGTGTGTGCCACCACCCCCGGCGAATAGTGTTCTTAAGTGCTGAGCCATCTCTAGTTACCCCACCCCACCCCACCCCAGTATTTTTATTTATTCATTTTTTGCAGTATAGGGGACTGAACCTAGGGCTTCACACATGCTAGGCAGAACTGCCAAGGAGCTATGTCACCAGGCCGTATTTTTTGTTTTCTTGAGAAGGCCTTGAACTTACAGTGATCCCTCTGCCTCTGGATGCTGGAATTATACTCTGGAAATTGTCTTACTGTATCCTTGGTATACAACAGATGGTGAAGTTCTGCTAGGAAATACAGATGCTAAATGAACATCAATGCATCATGGAGAGTTTGAATATTTTAAGTGGCTGTGTAACAGTGATTACAGTGACTGCCGCTTACTGGAATCAAGGCATTTTGTGCGTTCATGTTCTGTTTTAATTTCTTTCAAAAGCCTCAGAGGATGGTGTTCTTGATTATGTCCTGGGCCCTGGCTTGTAGGTTGACATTTCCTGAGGTTAAATTGATTCTCCCGGCCACAGAACTGTGGCTCATATCTGAACTGGAATTGAAACCAAGGAGCCTTGTTCTGCCGCAGCTATTTTTGCTCCTTTGTGTTGCCAATCACTGTCATTTTTTTTTATGTGTGTGGGGGGGACTTTTTGAGACAAGGTTTCTCTGTGTAGCCCTGGCTGTCCCGGAACTCACTATGTAAACCAATCAGGCTGGCCTTGAACTCACAGATCTGCCTACCTCTGCCTTCTGAGTGCTGGGATCATAGGTGTGCATCCTCATGCCTAGCGAATGTTCTCCTTAGATCCATAGTTCTCAACCCTCCTAACGCTGTGACCCTTTGATACAGTCCCTCATGTTGTGTTGACCCCCACTCATAAGAGTATTTTGTTGCTACTTCATTACTGTAATTTTGCCACTGTTATGAATCATAATGTAAATATCTGATATGCCACTCCCAAAGGGGGCTCAACCTGTAGGCTGAGAGCCACCGCTTCAGAGGTAGGTTTCTGCATTTGTTAGATAGACTCATTCTCTAGCATTGACAATTGTTCTGAAGACTGATTGAGATCAAATGTAACACTAGGCACCGGAGAAAAATGTAACTACTGGGAATTATTAAGTTTTTGGTGATTTCCTGTTCCATTTAGCTTGTTTGTTTTAGTTTGATTGGTTTTGGCTGTTGTGGAACTTGCTCTCTGGACCAGGCTGGCTTCGAACTCAGAAATGACCTGCCTCTGCCTCCCAAGTGCTGGGATTAAATGCAACAGTGTGCCACCACTGCTGGTCAAATATTTATTTATTGGTGAGATATGGGTTTCTCTGTGTAGCCCTGGCCATCCTGGAACTCACTCTGTAGACCAGGCTGGCCTTGAACTCAGAGACCCTAGTGTTGGGATTAAATGTGTGTACCACCACTACCTAGCTTCCATTTAGTTTTGAAAAACTTGAATTTATTTCTCATGGAGACCAACCTGAAGTTGGTTGAACTTTCCTTGGATTGTTAGATGCATATACTAAAATCAGATTATCTGTAGCTTATTGGAAATGCATAAGCAATAAGATGGATTGTCAAACATGGTAAGGTATGCCTAAAATTCCAGTACTCAGGAGGCAGAGGCAAGAAGATTACTGCAAATTCAAGGCCAACCAGGGTTAGCTCTATCTCAACCAACCAACCAATCACTCAACAATTCAACCAGACAGATAAGGAAATAAAACAAATTCAAGTTTAAAAAAATAGCTACTCATCTACTGTCTGTCTCTATAGATCTGCTTTCAAGAAAACAGAGTCGGGGCTGGAGGGCATCTCAGCAGTTAAGAGCGTGTGCTGCTTTTGCAGAGGACTTGGGTTTGATTGACAGCACTCATGTCTAGCTGCTCATACCTGATTATGACTCCAGCTCCAGGGGATGAGGTGGACACCTTCTTCAGGCCTCAGCAGGCCCCTGCGCTCATACCTACCCTCACACGGACACATATGCGTGCAAATGATCATAGAAACTAAAGTAAAATCTTTTTTTTGTTTTGTTTTCAAAAAATATTTTTGTTTTTTAAAATTATAATCTTTTTTTTTTCTTTTTGACAGACTGGCCTTAGAAGTGCTGGGATTAAAGGACTATGACCCTACACCTGACTAACATAAAATCTTTAAAAATAACAAAAGGTACTAGAGCCGTGGCTTAGTGGAAGCAGCAGTGCTCTTAAAAATATAATTTCTAATAAAGTTTTTAAAAAGCTGAGCAGTGGCAGCGCATACCTTTGATCCCAACACTTGGGAGGCAGAGGCAGGCAGATCTCTGAGTTAGAGTCCAGTCTGCTCTACAGAGTGAGTTTCAGGACAACCAGGCCTACACAGGGAAACCCTGTCTCAAAAAGCAGAGAGAGAGAGAGAGAGAGAAATTTAAATGTGCAGTCAGAGTAAGCGTGGAGTCTGCTCTGTCAGTATATGGGGATACTGTCTGCCTCCTTCTTCACTGAAGTACTTTCCCCATTCCTCTGAAAATCTTAGTCCAAGCCCTTCCCTGCATTGTCCTTAGGCTTTGGTCTGTGTGGCTGGCCCTGCCTGCCTGTGGTTACCAACAGACTGACTGGCCTGGCCCTGACCTTGGCTTCTCAGTCACAGGGAAAACCACTCTCTCCCCAGTGTTAGATATGAGACCCAAGGCCTAGAACAGGGGTCAGCAGCTGTACAGAAAAGCTGCTTTGTGTCACTCCTGTTTGGTTCCTTGTCCTGGACTGCCTGATCTAAATGCAGAGTCCCAGGCTAGCCATGGTAATAGCTAGTGATATCCTAGCTATAAACAAACAAACAGGTGCTTGTGTCTGGGAGGCTGGTTTGGACAAGTGCAGCCTTGGTGGAGTGAGGTTGGGTGGGAAAGGGAGGTGTGGGCGTGACAGAAGTCACAGAGATCCAATTGCCTGCCTCCTTCTCTTGAATCTCTTGAGTGCTGGGCTAATGGTGTAGGAGGTCCTTCTGTATTTCTGTTGCTTTCATTGGTTAAATAAAGAGACTGCCTTGGCCTTTAGATAGGGCAGCCCTTAGGTGGGCAGAGTAGACAGAACAAAATGCTGGGAAAAAGGGAAGTGTGACAGATTCTCCTGGCCAAGACGGACGCTACTTAGACTCATGCCAGTAAGCCACAGTCAAGTGGCAATACACATTAATGGAAATGGGTTAATCAAATGTGAGAGTTAGCCAATAAGAGGCTAGAACTAATGGACCAGGCAGTAATTAAATAAATACAGTTTCTGTGTAATTATTTCAAATGTAAGCTAGCTGGGCGGCCGGGATGAAAAGACATTTGTTCTTGATACTGTTTTATTGGCACAACAATAGACTAGAAAGGGAGGCCAATCCGACAACTGGAAAGAAAATCCATTTTGATGTGAAGGGGCTAAGAGACCACAAAAACAAAACAACAACAAAAAAAAACTTGCCGGGCGGTGGTGGCACATGTCTTTAATCTCAGCACTTGGGAAGCAGAGGCAGGTGGATTTCTGTGAGTTTGAGGCCAGCCTGGTCTACAAAGAGAGTTCCAGGACAGCCAGGGCTGTTAAACAGAGAAAACAACAAAAATGTTTGAAGAAGGTCTAGGAGGATCATTGGGACTGTAGTGGCCAGAAGGGCCATCTCTGGCTTCTGTCTTGCATGGTGACTCTAATTGTGTTTTCTGTGGTGCTCTTGAGTGAGGGACAGCGTCTGTTTTGCCTAGGTAGGCCTTGGGGGCAAGAGTGAGTGGGTGGCAGAGGCATGTTCAGGGGAGCAAGACGGGGTTGGGGGGTGGCTTTCTGGCCTTTGACATTCAGAGAGCCAAGAGCTGGGCATTTGTAGTGTGGTCAAGATCTGTCCTCCACATGAGGACAAATGGAAGCATAGCAACCAGGGTTGGGACTATTGCTGGGTGCCTGGGACCTGCCCCACCTCCTCCTTTTGTGAGACACCTCTATTTCCAAGGTCAAATCAAAGAACAAGCTTAACTCGGCACTTGGCATAACTGTTTCGGTTATATTTATTACCTGTTACACATGCAAGTCAGCAGGTGGAAGAGACGAACTTACTTAATAAACACTGACCACACTTCATTTTAACAAAAATGGAATCATAATCCAGCTTGTTTTTGAGTCACCTTTCATTGTCAGTAAGTGCTCATTAAACATCCTTGATGTGGGAGGCTTCTGTACTCAGTTCACCAACTACATGCATTTGCTACCTAATTCAGTTGTTTCTAATTCCCTGTTTTTTGTTTTTTTTTCTTTTTGATGATGCTGTGGACCAAAACTAGGGTCCCCAGGGTCTGAACCACACGCCCAGCCCCGCTTTTAATCCTCTATAAAGCATAGAACATAAGCCTCTCGTGCGTGTTCTTGGTAACTTTCCGGGAACGTGCAGTCAAAATTGCTAAGGGACACTTGCCACCCTTTTCCATTTCCAGGCCCTGGGGGAAGCTGCAGGTCTTCCTCCAGCGGTTGTGTGGCAGGGGACCGCCAGGGGGCGACCCTGAGCCGCCGACAGAGCCAGATTACGCATGCGCACGCCGCTGGGAGCACGTGTGGAGGGCGGCGGAGCGGGAGGGGAAAGGTAGGAGTTGAGAGGTGAAGGGGCGGGGAGCTGCGCGGGCGCCGGGCAGCCGGGAGGGAGAGGGCGGGCTCCAAACACCGGACCGTGGGCCAGGAGCGCGCAGGCCGCGCTCCGCCGCTCTGCCGCCGCTGCCCGGGAGCTGCCTCGCCGCCACAGGTACCTCAGCGCGCGGCTCCACGGCGCGGCAGGGCCCCGACTGCGGCCTCGCGCCGCTCGTGCCCGGGAGTTCCGGGATGGGGGCGAGCCCGGGCAGGGACGCGCGGGCGTGGGCGCTGTCCAGCAGCCCGAGGGCGGCTCCGGAGACCGCAGGCTGGCGCGGGGGCCGGACGGTCGTCCCGCGTTCCCTTCCCTACCGCGCCCCCGCCCGGGCGGAGCTGCCCGGGTCGCACTGGGTCTCAGGAACCTGCTTTGGGGTTGTCTGGGGTTTCCAGAGTGCGAGCTAGCTAGCCCCTGTGACTCAGTCCTGCCTCTTTGCGAAGATCCGATAGCGAGGCAACGTGTAGAGTCTTCGCTGGGCGTGCTCGGTTTCTGGTTTTCTGTATTGCTTAAACCTAAACTTTGCTCTCTCGTGTTGCTGGTGTTTACTTCCAGGTGGGTTTGTTGCATCAGGGTTAAAATGCGATAGCGATAGCTGCAGGGAGCTCTGGGTCCACACTGCATCACAGAAAGTTGTGCAGATGGAGGCGATGAAGAGGGCAGTGAGCCTCCGGGTGGGGGGGGGGGCGGTTCTGGCCGGAATCTTCGCTAGTTCTGCTCGTTTTCTTCATCTCTTATGGTGACAGAGCTGATGATTAAACGCTCTCTGGTGATCTTGCAATAATTTTTGTGAAGTCGACATAGGAACAGTCTTTAATGATGTTATTTTCGTGTGCGTTTGTAGAGTTCGCTTATGCGGTGTGCTGCCATCTCAGGGTGTTGTTTGCTACAGATTGAATTTTTATTAGAGAGTCAGGATCAAGTGTGTCTAGTTAGTGCTGAATACATTTTAGGTGTATGCTGAGTGATGCTTAATTGAAGATTGTATCTTTTAAAGTCTGTATTGTTGTATTTCAGATCTAAAGCGCTCTTTGTATATTTGCAGCGTTTCTGCTTGGCACGCAGTCTTTAGGAAACGACCAACAGCATAAACAAGTATAAACGTTATTTCTATAGTCGTTATTTCGTTATTTGGGGATGTGGGACTAGAGCATTGGTCTACCACTGAGCAACACCTGTGGCTCTTTATTTTGAGTCGGGCTTCGTTGCCCAGTCTGACCACAATGTTTCATCCTCCTGCCTCAGTTTCCCGAGTATGTGGGATAGCAGATGTGCGCGTCACTGCTCCTGCTCATCACTCTTTCTTTTATCATAAGTTGAAATGGAAGAACTGAACTTACTTGGAACTCATTTGTTGTTGAATACTCTCTCTTTTGCTACTGTGGCAAAAGAACAAAGGAAGAAAAAGTACCTCTCCAGAGGGTTCTATGTGCTGGAGAGCCACTGGCTTGGGAATCCCCACCACCAATTTAGATTACTGTCCTGAAGTGGGTCAAAAGCTTTATTCTTAGTTTGTGGCTAGAACACAGAACCATAAAAATTGTGATTTGCCTGACGTCATATGTAAGCTGCTTCACAGTCCAGTTGGGAAAGGAACGGTGACTGCTGTACATATGTATTTAACATGGGCGGTAAACTTTATGGTGCCCACAGTTCAGGATCACTTCAGATGAATGTGTCTCAGGGAGCCTAGGAGACTTAGGATCATGTGCTGTTTGCTCACGCTGCGTTATCCATTTGTTGGCTCTGACATGTCTGGTACGTGTGGTTTCTGCTATCTCTCCCACTGAGCCAGTTTCCAGCTTGTACATGGAGGATCAGGCCTTCAAACCACGTCTCCAGACAGCCACATGAGCTCCTGCCCCTGTAACTTACTGCCATCCTGAGTTTGCTAAAGAAACAAGATCAGGTGACTTTTGCCACCTAAAGTGATACTTCTGGGTACTATTGAGTTTTTTTGAGTGCTTGTGCTGTTGGGCACTGTGCTCGGGGCTCCTGTGTTAGCTTCTCAAGTCCCATGTGAACAGATGGGATGATAGTGTTAGCTCTTTTCTGGGTGAATTTCAGGCAAGTTTTCTCACTGGCCATGGGTCACTAGCCAGTTAGGGGTTAATAAGCTTGTGTGCAGATATGTGTGCCTGACAACAGTTGTGTTTTCCTGTTGCTGTGCCACTGACTTCACAGTCTCCCTGTTCGCTGGGAAATGGGAGGTAGCAGGAGGTGGTGTGAGTGGCGGGAAGTGGCCCCTGTCGTGGAGTTGAATCTGAGCTGGCAGATTGCAGTAAGACGGGGCTCTCGTTTCATCATCTTCGCCACTCTGCTTGCTATACTTTTCTCATTTTTTTTTAATTTGTGGAAAATAATACATAACATAAAATTTACAATTTTAGTGATTAATGTAGTAGTCAGGAATATTAAATATACTCACAGTACTGTCGCTGTAATTACTATCCATTTCCAGAATTTTTAAATAATTCTACACAGAAACCATCCCCACTATACAGTCCCTCATTTCCCTGTCTTCCAGTCCTGGCAAAGTGTGTTTCACTTTCTGTGAGCTTGCTTATGATAATTTCTGTCGTCTAAAGGAAAGTGTAAAGAATACATTTAGATTTTTATTTTATATATATGAGTGTTTTAGTTGCGTGTATGTATGTGTACCATATTTATGCCTGGTGTCTATAGAGGTCATGTATACAGCATTCTACTTGCATGTGTCCCTGCAGGCCAGAAGAGGCCACCAGACCTCATTACAGATGGTTGTGAGCCATCATGTGGTTGCTGGGAATTGAACTCAGAACCTCTGGAATATCAGTCAGTGCTCTTAACCCCTGAGCCATCTCTCCAGCCCTGCCAGGCTGATCTTGAATTCAGGGATCTGCCTGTCTTTACCTCCTGAGAGCTGGAATTAAAGGCCTGTACCACCATACCAAAGAAACAAAAATCTTTAAAAAAAAAAAAAAAGAAAGAAAAAGAAACGAAGGTGCTAAAAGAGGGCTCAGAAAATAAAAACATTTGCCTCATGAATCAGGTGACCTGAGTTTGACCCTGAAATCCTCCTAAAAGTAAAGTGAGATAACTGACCCCACGTGGGCACCGTTGCGTGCACACCCCAGTGTCCATCTTGTATATGTTCAATAATAGTACACTAAAATAAAGTAAACTGGGCGGTGGTGGCGCATGCCTTTAATCTCAGCACTCAGGGGGTAGAGGCAGGTGGATATTTGTGAGTCTGAGGCCAGCCTGGTCTACAAATCCAGTTCCAGGACAGCCAGAGCTGTTACACAGAGAAACCCTGTCTTGAAAAACAAACAAAACAAAACAAATTAAAGACAAGAATATACCTGATATTGACCTGATTGTCCACACAGAGTTGCACCTGTGTGCTCATGTGCCGCACCTCAGTACACATGGACACATTCATATACACACATATGCAAGGAAATGTGATTGTCTTTTACAGTCATGTCATGTGGAATAGAAATAATTTTATTTTGCCTTTTGACTTCAGATACCTAAGGAGAAGGGTGGGTGAGGAGGGGGAGAAGAATTTTCCCATTGTTTTTGTTGGTACCTTCAGTGTGATATAACATAAAAGTGGCAAAAATGGATATCCTTGTTTTGATTTCGGGTTTTGGGAAAAGGTTCAAGTCTTTGTTTCATTCACCTGCTGAGCATGCTTTTTTTTTTTTTTTTTTTTTGAGACAGGGTCTCACTATGTGTGTCCTGGAACTCCCTGTGTAGACCAGACTGACCTTGAATTCAGAGATCTCCCTGCCTCCACTTCCTGAGTGCTGGGGTTAAAGATGTGTGCCACCAGGCTGGGCAGCTGTGCATTTTTCATATGTAGCTTTTATGTGTGTGTTGAGGAAGTTTCCTTCTATTTCTAGTTAGTTTTTAATCAAGAGAGTATTGATTTTGACCTTTTTTTTTTTTCTCTTGAGGCAGGGTTTCTCTGTGTAACGGCTCTGGCTGTCCTGGTTCTAGCTTTGTAGACCAGTCTGGCCTCAGACACATAGAAATCCGCCTGCCTCTCTCTCCTGAGTACTGGGGTTAAAGGCGTGTGCCACCACCTTGACACATTTTTTAAATACTATTTGAGATGATCATTGTGATTTTATTTGATACATTTTTTTAATACTTGTTGAGATGGTCATTGTGATTTTTATTTGTTTGTCCTTTAGTGACTTCATACATGCATACAATGAATTTAGATCCTGTCTGTCTTCTTTCCCTCCAACTTCTAGACTTCTTCCCACATCATCTTCCCAACTTCATGTTCTCTTCTTTTTTATGTAACTAAGTCAGGTTAACTATGTCTCAACGCTCGCTCATGTGTAGACCTGTCCTCTGGAGCATGGGCAACAGACCATGGGTCACATCCCTAATGAAAACTACTCCTCTTACCCGAGCAGCCATCAACTGTCAGTAGCTCCCCAGCTAGTGGTGGGGCCTCTTGGGGCCCTTCCTTGTTGATGCTGGAGTGTTGACTGGCTTGATCTCATACAGGTCTTACACAGTCTGCCACAGCTCTGAGTTCATGAGTATGGTGGTCATGCCATGTCCAAAAGACCCTGTTTACCACAGTCTTCCTCGGCCTCTGGCTCTTAGAATCTTTCCAGTTGTTCTTCCTTGACGTTCTCTGGATACTGGGGCAGTGTTGTTGAGATGCCCCATTTAGGGCATAGCACTTCACAATCACTTATTATTTGTACTTAATTTTTTGTTTGTTCTTTGAGGCAGGGTTTCACTGTGTAGCCCTGACTGACCTGTAGACTAGTCAGCACCACCCATAATTTTTCCTTAATCTTATTTTTTGTTATTTTGAGACAGAGTCACATAGAGTCCAGGATAATCTTGAGATTGCTGTATAATAGAGGGTGACCTCAGACGTATGATCTTCCTGCCTTTATCTTCCAAGCACTGACATCACAGGTGCTTGTTAATATATGGGATTTTATGTGATGGTGGTGGGTTTTGAATTCAGGGTTTCATACATACTAGGCAGGCACTTTGCTGAGTTATATCCCCAGCTCTCTTCTGTTAATGTGGTATGTTATATTAATTATATTGTTTGTTGAACCAACCTTATATTTTGGAAATAAATCCTAGTTGGGTATCAGAAGCAAATATTTTTTGCTTTTGTTTTTCAAGACAGGGTTTCTCTGTATACCCTTGCCTGTCGTAGAACTTACTATGTAGACCAGGCTGGCCTCAAACTCAGAGATCCTCCTGCTTCTGCCTCTAAAGTGCTGGGATTAAAGGTGCGTGCCAGTACCACCTGGCTGAGACAAATATTTATTTTAATTTTTATTTTACATTTTTGGTTTTTTTTTTTTGAGACAGGGTTTCGCTGTAGTTTTAGAGCCTGTCCTGGAACTAGCTCTTGTAGACCAGGCTGGCCTTGGACTCACAGAGATCTGCCTGCCTCTGCCTCCCGAGTGCTGGGATTAAAGGCATGCACCACCACCGCCTGGCATGACAGATTTTTTTATTTTTATTATGTGTAAGCGTGGGCTTGTGTGTGGTATATGTGTTCTTGTGCTGTGAGTGTGGTGACCTTAGGTTGATGTTAGTTATCTTCCTCTCTCATTCTTAACTTCTTACTATTTTTTAAAGATTTATTTATTGGGCTGGAGAAAGATCAGTCGTTAAGATTACTTGTTCTGGCCAGGCAGTGGTGGCGCACGCCTTTCATCCCAGCACTCGGGAGGCAGAGGCAGGTGGATCTCTGTGAGTTCGAGCCCAGCCTGGTCTACAAGAGCTAGTTCCAGGACAGTCTCCAAAGCAACAGAGAAACCCTGTCTCGAAAAACAAAATAAAAAGATCACTTGTTCTTGCAGAGGACCCAGGTTCAATTCCCAGCACTCAAATGGTGACTCACAACCATTTAACTCCAGTTCCAGGGGATCCGTTAGGGATTTCTGAGGGCGTCTTATGAAGGCATGCTTATGATGGATGCACAGACATTCAAACGAAATACTCATACACATAAAATAAATGTTAATTAAAAAACCCCAAAGACTTATTTATTATTTTATGTGTTTGTACCTGAATGTATGTATCTCTGTAGTCCCATTAATATTACTTAAAAACAAATTCATCAGGTGATAGTGGCACACATTTTTTTTTCTGAGACAGATATCTCTGTAGCTTTGGAGGCCTGTCCTGGAACTCACTCTTTAGACCAGGCTGGCTGGCTTCTAACTCACAGAGACCTGCCTGTGTGCCTCCCGAGTGCTGGGATTAAAGGCATGTGCCACCACTGCCCAGCGTGGCACACATCTTTAATCCCAGCATTTGGTAGGCAAAGGCAGGCAGATCTCCAAATCCAAGGCCAATCTGGCCTACAGAGTTTCAGAACAGTCAGGACTACTCAGATAAACTGTGTCTTGAAAAAAAAAAGATTAAAAACAAACAAACAAAAAGTAAATTCATGGGCTGGAGAGATATCAGTTAAGAGTGCTTATTGCGTTGGACTGGTGATAGCACATTCCTTTAATCCCAGCACTCGGGAGACAGAGGCAGGCAGATCCCTGTGATTTTGAGGCCAGTCTGGTCTACAGAACTAATTCCAGGACAGTGAGGGCTGTTATACAGAGAAACCCTGTTTCAAAAAAGCAAAAGACAAAACAAAACAAACAAACAAAAAACCCAGAAAAAAAAAAGAGTTCTTATTCCTCTATCATGAGAACTAGAATTTGAAATTCAACTGTACATTGCCGGGCCTTACAAACTTCTATAACTGCAATTTAAGGATCCAATGTTCTCTTCTGGTCTCAGCAGGCACCCCCCCCATGACACCCTCACATAGACACCCTGAGACACCAGCATACACATGAGCAATAAAAGTGAATCTTAAAAGAAGAATCACAAGCCAGGTGATGTTTCTGTGCTGGGGGAATGGCGACCAGAAAGTAACAAATTATAGCCATGTTTGCAGTTTGGGGTGAGTCTTCATAGTTAGCCACCAGCACACCACTCTGTTCCTAGTGTATACAAGGAGGACTGAGGATAAAGCTCAGCAGTTAAGATGGCCACTGATTGTAGTTCCAGCCTGGGAAGGCCAAGACAAGGCCAGGAAGAATGGCCAGGTTGGGTTTGATTAAGGGACCCTGACTCAATGAAGTAGAAAATTGATTATGGTTAGCAGCTACAGGCTTCCACATGCACACCCATTCACACGTGTAATACACACATATGTAGCATGAGGGCCTGCTTGGGTTCTGTCCTCCCAACAGGTCCCACAGTCATTAGGTCCCAAAGAATCACACAGAGAGTCTAAGTTAGGTTATAAACTGATTGGCCCATTAGCTCTTGTAGCATATTTTAACCCATTATTCTTATCTATGTTAGCCACATGGCTCAGTACCTTTCTCAGCGTGGCAGGTCACATCCTGCTTCTTTGGTGGTCCGGAAAGGAATGCCGAGAGAGCTTCCTGCTTCCCAGAAGTCCCCTGGTCTAATAGCTCCGCCTCTAAATCCTGTCTGGTTGACCCATCTATACATCCTGGCTAATGGCCAATCAGCGTTTATTTAAATCATGATTGACAGAATATGGACAATTCTCCCGCACCACACATACAAGAGCATGTATACACACATGAATCCTACACACGTGAAAAATGGAAAAGGAAACACAGAAGGAGTAGGATGGAAACATGGGGGCGGATGGGCAAGAAGGAGTAGCAGGGCTGGAGAGTCGGCTCTGGCGGATGGCAGTGGAAGGAGCCACTGTCCTCTGCAGCTGTTGTGTTGAGAGCTTTGAGGGCTCCCAGGCACTGGTCCCTAGAAAAAGGACCCCAGGTGAGTCTGTTCTTTGGGGCCTTCTGTGTCACTCTCCACTCACAGACTGCTCTTTGTATTCGTTGTGGTCAGAGCAGAACTGTCTTCCAGATAGCATTTATAGTAGGGAGTCTTGAAGTGCTAAGGATAGAGCAAAGATTCTCTCCTAAATGTTTTTGGTTGGGTTATATACGTTGTCTAGAGTCTTCATCAGAACACAGTACCAGCAGGAAATCAGGCAAGCGTGTGTCCTGATTGTCACACTAGTGTGACCTGATTGTGCTGGTACTTGGCTAGCAGCAGGAGTGCAGGTCCTGGCCTTGCTTCTGCCAGCACCTGCTGAGGCTGAGAACACCTTCCTGGACCAAGGGTTGGGCTTGGTGATTTTTCTACCTTTAAAAATAGATTCTTTGAGCCATGTTGGTGGCACAGGCCTTTAATGCTAGTGTAAAAATAGACTCTTTATTTGTTGATACTTGATTGTGAAGGTCATGTATATGGCTATGACAACCATACAATGATACAGTTAGTTCTTCCTTAATGGAGGGGTTACTGTGCCATCCCATCAATGACTCTAGAATGTGTCAGACATCGTCCTCTTTAGTGCTTGTGCTTTAGGTCTCTGAAATCCACTTTCATTAACTGAAATAAAAGGCAATTCCTTTCTATTTTTAATACAGTTAGCTTGGTCTACTGAAAATTCCTCTAGCATTTGGCTAATTTTGATGCTTAGAGAAGCTAAGTTTTCTGCCCTGAGCATTACTACTTTGCAAGACAGTTTAACAAAAAGACAACTGACAGCCGGACGGTGGTGGCGCACGCCTTTAATCCCAGCACTTGGGAGGCAGAGGCAGGCGGATCTCTGTGAGTTCGAGGCCAACCTGGTCTACAAGAGCTAGTTCCAGGACAGGCTCCAAAACTACAAAGAAACCCTGCCTCGAAAAACAAAACAAGAAAAAGACAATTTTCTTTCCCATTATGCTGAATTGTTTGCACTGGTGGACTAGTTTAACTCAGTGGACCCAGCTGCAGTAACTTTCTACCCTGGTCCACGTGAGGCACCAGGTGCATGCAGGGAACACAAGGTAATTCAGCCATGACCTCCTCCCTCAAGGGATTGCAGTCAGTAAAGGGTGCTGAGGCTATCCAGATGAGCACAGAGCTGGAAACAAAATCACAGAAGCTGGAAGGAGGCTGCTGCCTCTACAGGAAAGCTTCCTTTATTGTTTTTGAATTTTAACTTTGTTTTTTTAAAGATTTATTTATTTTTATGTGCCTTGGTGTTTTGCCTGCATGCATGTCTGTGTGAGGGTGTCAGATCCTATAGAACTGGAGTTACAGTTGTGAGCTGCCATGTGGGTGCTGGGAATTGAATCCTGGTCCTTGGGAAGAGCAGCCTCTTAACTGCTGAGCCATCTCTCTTGCCCTTTTTATCATGTTCTATATGTGATATACTTTGCCATATGTACTTGTGGGTCTGTTGATGGAGTTCTTGTTCTGTTATAGTAAGCTGAGTATTCATGAGTTAGTACCACTTTTAACTACTTTATAATTTGTTGTGGTATTTGGTAAATGTAGTTGTGCATACCTACATGCAGACAAAACACTCAAAATTGAGTGAATCTTAGCCGGGTGGTGGTGGTGCATGCCTTTAATCCCAGTACTCGAGAGGCAGAGGCAGGTGGATCTCTGTGAGTTTGAGGCCAGCCTGGTCTACAAGAGCTAGTTCCAGGACAGGCTCCAAAGCCACAGAGAAACCCTGTCTAAAACCCCCCCCCCCAAAAAAAAAGAAAGAAAGAGGGACTTCATTGCAAAGACCTCAAGGATGGGTGTGTAGGGTGTATTCCAACCATACTCTCCTTGTTAAAATGTGTATTCCAGGTCCTGAGTGGATCTTAAAAAATGTTTAAAAATTTGAGTCCTATATGGTTTTTCTTGTTTGTTTTTTGAGACATGGTTTCCCTCTGTAGCTCTGGCTGGCCTGAAACTCACTCCGTTTACCAGACTGGCCTTGAAATCAGAGATGCACCTTCCTCTGACTCCTGTGGGCGTGCACCACCACTGCCAGGCTAAGTCCTCTATGTTTTTATTGGGTCTGTGCTATATTTTCAGATTAATGTACGAAGAATGCTTTCGAGATAGTGTTTCACTGTGCAGTGCTGGCTGGCCTGGAAGTCAGCATAGACCAGGCTGGCCTCCATCCAGCTCATCAATTTGCTGAACTGGGACTCAAGGTGTGCACCACCACACCCAGTATGTGATGTTCTTGTGATACCCATCCTTACTGAGAACAGGTGATGACTTTTCTCTTTGTTCAAGTTATTTGTGTTCCTTGGATTTTGAAACATCTTTAAGTATTTATCAGATCTTTTTGTTTTGCTGTGTTAGTATTTTGAATTATTTACATTTTCTGCTTATTCATGATAGATGTGAGGGCATTGCTATCTTTTGAAACTTTTCTGGTTTTTCTTGTGTGTGTGCGCTCACATGTGCTACCATTTCTGTGTGTAGGGCAGAGGACCGTTTATCTCTTTCTGCCCAGTGAGTCCTGGACACCAGCTCAGGTCATCGGGCTTGTGGCAAGCCCCGTTACCCCGGCATGGATTTCCTATATGTCTGTAGGAATACATCACTGATTCATGTGGTTCTTTTAGTAATGGTAAAAGATTTTCATGGCTTTTCTAGAGATATAATAATATCTGCAAAAGTTAATTTCATCTTTCCTTTTCAGTTACATAACTAAGTGTGGGTTAATTTTGTCTGTCAGTTTGATTGGAGTGAGACAGACACCTAGATTAGTGAAATACCTGTGTGTGTCTGTGAGGCTTATTTCCAGAGAGGAATAATTTGGGGCCACCCTGTTTATGCAGCTCCATTGAATAGACAGGGCCCAAACTGAATAAAAGGAGGCAAAGGAGAAAGCCTGCTACTGCAGACATTTTTCTCTCTCTCTGCTTCCTGGTCACCCTGATGAAGCTACATTGTCCCACCGTTCCTTCTTTGCCATACCAGACTGAAACCTCCGAACCTGAGCCAAAATAAATCATTCTTTTAAGTTATTCATGTCAGTATTTTATCACAGCAACAATGTCTAATGGGGAAAATTGGTCCTGGAGAAATGAGGTTGTTGATGTGACTACCACACCTTCTGGTTTTGAAGCCTTAAACTGGTATACAGGAACTGTACAGAGTTTGGAGAGCTGGGAATGGTGGCGCACATCTTTGGTCCTAGAGGCAGGTAGATCTTTGAGTCTGAGGCCAGCCTGGTCTACATAGTGAGTTCTAGGACAGCCGGGGCTATGTAGAAAGACTGTCTCAAAAATAAAACAGTTTAGAGCTGTGGGCTAGGGAAGCCCTGCAGTGCTATCTACAGAATTTAGATGATTCAGGTGGAGCGCAGACAAGGATGCTGATAAGATGTGGGTGGTAAGGACTGTGCTGAGAAGCTTTGGGTGGGAGCAGGAAAATTGTCTACATTTTGGTCAGGCCTGGTGCAGGTTTATAATCCCATCTCCTGAGTAGATCGAGGCAGGAGGATGGCAAGTTCATTGCCTGCCTAGGTAATGTACTGAGACTAAGATTCTTTTTTTT
>PVIU01016946.1:7021-43453 GCA_004026605.1 Ondatra zibethicus
CAAAAAAAAAAAAAAAAAAAAAAAGAAAAAAGAAAAAACCCACACAAATAAAAATAAAACAAAATCCCTTGGAGGTGATATAATGTTCTCTACTTCTTGTTTTGGTGAATTAAGAACATTTTTAAAAGCTGGGCAGTGGTGCATGTCTTTAATCCCAGTACTAGGAAGGCAGAGGCAGGTGGATTTCTGTGAATTTGAGGCCAGCCTGGTCTGCAAAGTGAGTTTCAGGACAGCCAGGGCCATTGCATAGAGAAACCTGTCTTAAAAAGCCAAAAAGGAAAAAAAATATTATTTATGAGATAAATGTCATTTGAAAAAGAGAAACTTGACAGGCGGTGGTGGTGCACGCCTTTAATTCCAGCACTTGGGAGGCAGTGAGTTCGAGGCCAGCCTGGTCTACAAGAGCTAGTTCCAGGACAGGCTCCAAAACTCCAGAGAAACCCTGTCTCAAAAAAGAAAAAAGAAAAGAAAAGAAAATATGAAGAGAAACTTGGTAAAAATATAACCTCAAAGATAGTGGTTCTTGGTGCTCAGTGGGGAGAGCACTGATTGTTGTAGAGGACCAGGTTCCATTCTCAACACGCAGGGCGTTTGACACTCTGTTTTGGCTTCTCAGGGATCAAGCACAAATGTGCTGCGTACAGAGTGAAGGCAAAAAACATACATACACATAAAATAAAAATAAATCTCTAAAAAATAAATAGTAAACTTAGCCCTATCAGAAATCCATTATTATTGTGGACATCTTTCTATGTGTTCTTAGACCGGCTTCATTATCAACCAATGAATGTTGTTCTTGAGCTAGGCTGTTGGAGCTTCAAGAAGTTTCTTCTGCTGGAGAGATGGCTCAGAGGTTAAGAGCACTGATTGTTTTTCCAGAGGTCCTGAGTTCAATTCCCAGCAACCACATGGTGGTTTACAAACCATCTGTAATGAAATCTGGTGCCCTCTTCTGGCCCACAGGCATACATGCAGACAGAATACTGTAAACTAACTAAATAAATCTAACAAAAAAGGGGGGGGGTAGCTGGAGAGATGGCTCAGTGGTTAAGAGCACTGACTGCTCTTCCAGAGGACCCGGGTTCAATTCCCAGCACCCACATGGCAGCTCACAACTGTCTGAAGATCCAGTTGCAGGGGATCTGACACCTTCACACCAATGCACATAAAATAAAGTTAAATAAACCATAAAAAATATTTTTAAAAAAGAAGTTTCTTCCTTGATTTTCTTTCTCTGCCTGGATGAACATCGGAGCACTGGGCTGAGCTCCCAAAGTCCAGTTGAAGAGTGGGAGGAGTGAGAATATGAGCAAAGAGGTCAAGACCATGATGTGTACACGCACTGAAACAGTTTTCCTGAGCTAATGGGAGCTCATAAACACCAGCCAAACTGGGAAGGAACAAGCATAGGACCAAACTAGTCCCTCTGAATGTGGTTGTCAGTTGCATGGCTGGGACAGACTGAGGGACCACTGGCAGCAGTACCAGGATTTATCCCTACTGCATGTACTGGCTTTTTGAGAACCTATTCTCTTTGGATGGATACCTTTCTCAGCCTAGATATAGTAGGGAGGGCCTTGGCCTTCCACAAAGAAATGTGCCTTACCCTCTTTGTGATTGGATGGGGGTAGGGTGGGAGGGATGTGTGGAGGAAATGGGAAGAGGAGGAGGAGTGGGAACTTGGATTGGTATGTATAATGAAAAAAGATAGTTTGTTTTCCTTTTAAAAAATAAATAAAAGGAAAGAAAAAAGAAAAATAAATACACTTGTTCATCTTGTGTTTGCATAGATCAGTCATGTGACTGCTGTTCCTGAACCTGATTCCCGTAGTGGAGAGCTTTAATGGAGCCCAGAGCTGTGAGGGAACATGTTTGGCCAAGCTGGAGTACCTGAGGCCCCTTCACCTGAGCTGGAATAGAAGAAGTTGACAGTTACTCAGACCTGGGCTTCCATTCCAGATCTTACTAGGAAGCAAAGTGGCTCAGGAATAATCTTTGTTTTTGCTTAATAGAATATTTGGGGTTTTTAAAGGGTTATTTCTTTTGTCAGCCTAGCCAATCAGTAAACAGGTTTTATCGTGCCAAAGTTACATATGAGTGAGTCCTTGTCCTTACCTGCAGCGTCTCCTCTGTTTCATGGTCTGTGATACTGAGGGGTTCTCACTAGATAGCTGCTTGCTTGTTCAAGCTGGAGTCAGGAACAAATTCTGTGCCTTTTCCCAAAGTGCCTCAGAGTGCTGCTCTGCTCAGACTCTGTTTAGCAGAAACAGCTGCTGTTAGAAACAAGAGCAGGGAACAGTGATAACGTCAGAAATGCCTTCTGGCGTGTCTTTATTCTTGGGTATACTGGACTGAAATGTCCAGTTTCTATTTCCTGAAAGAGCATGCCTGTCACATACTGTAGAGATGTCAGTTTGGGTTGCAAATGACATGATGTTTGTTGGTTAGAGTTAAGGCTTAGAGTCTTCAGCTACATAGCCTGGAGAGGCAGAGGCAGGCAGATCTCTGAGGTCGAGGCCACCCTGGTCTACAGAGTGAGTTCCACGGAGAAGCCCCATCTCAAAACAGCAGAAATTAAGTTGTTTTTTTTTTTAAGAAATAAAAAAAAACCTTCATGATGACAAGTAGCCATGCACTTTCTAGTCATTCTAAAGTCTCTGAGTCATAGTTTTCTTACTTACAAGAGGAGAAATGATATATTTTAGGGTAGCAGTGACATTAGACAAAAGCTGAAGAGTTAATGATCTTTGCTTGTTCTAGTGCCTGTCTGACCCTTTGGGCTTACCTCTCCTAACTCTAAGCCCTACAATTTAGAATGGTTTGTGTGCAGGTCTCTGTAAATAGCAGGGCCAGCAGAGTGCTGATCCTTGACAGGCAAGAAGGTAATCCTGTTCAACATGCCTCAGTAACAGATGCTGCTTCAAACTTCTACAGCCTGATATCAGGCAGTTTATTTTAGCCCTGTTTAAGCATGGCACCATCGTGAAAAAGAGTTTTCTAATGATAATTAACTCAATCCTATGTGTTCAATCAAGCTTAAGACATATTTACACTGAAATTCTTTTACAAAGTCCATATGACCTCTTCCTTAAAAGACAGGTTCTCTGACTCAGAAACTTAAGGTTTTTATTGTTGTGAAGAAACACTATGACCATGGCAACTCTTTTTTTTATTTATCTATTTTTATATTATTTTGTTAATGTTTTGCCTGCATGTATGTCTATGTGAGGGTGTTGGATCCTGGTGTTAGAGATACTTCTGAGCTGCCATGTGTGTACTGGGAATTGAACCTCAGTCCTCTGGAAGAACAGCCAATGCTTTTAACTGCTGAGCCATCTCTCCTTTTGACCATGGCAATTTTTATAAAGGAATGCATTTAATTTGGGTGATTTGCTCACAGTTTCAGATGTTCAGTCTGTAATCACCATGGTGGGATGTGACAGCGTGCAGGCAGACATGGTGCTAGTAGCTGAGAGCCCTACATCTTGCAGGCAACAGGAAGTCAACTGAGACACTGGGCAGTGTCCTGAGCATAGGAAACCCAAAGCCCACCCTCACAGTGACACACTTCGTCTAACAAGGGTATACCCATTACAACAAATCCACACATCCTTAGAGATTATGGATTAATTCCTTATGAGATTATGGAGGCCAGTTACATTCAAACTACCACAACCATGCTCAAGATAAGGGCCTAGAAGAAAGATGTAGTTGGGAGGGGCTTGGTCCTACAGATAACATAGGTGTTACCTAAGTTGTTATAAAGTATAAGTGACATCTCCCATATAGATTGGTTTTATTGACTTGAAACAATGCTCTAGGTAAAGGTCTAAGAAGAGTCTGGGATAAACATAATAGTCTGGGGGATTCAGATGTGACCTGGCCCTACAGTCAGCAGGGGTCACCAAGCTATGAACTACATCCAGATCCAGCCTTCAAGGTGGAAATCAGGTATCCATTGCCTCTACTGAGAAGATAACCCTGTGTGTTTAACATTCCTAATTTCTCCAGTGATTGTGAATATAAGGACCTTGTGCCCTCTACCTGTGAAGGGCTAGGTAACATGATCATTGGGTGATTGTTTGATCTTCCAACTGTTTAAATATCAAGGATTACAAATAATCTTTTCAATATTGAAAACATGATACTCAGATTATTGAAGTAACTAACAAAAAATTAAGAATAAATTTACTCTTTTTTTTTTTTTTTGGTTTTTCGAGACAGGGTTTCTCTGTAGCTTTTTGGAGCCTGTCCTGAAACTAGCTCTTGTAGACCAGGCTGGACTCGAACTCACAAAGATCCGCCTGCCTCTGCCTCCCGAGTGCTGGGATTAAAGGTGTGTGCCACCACCGCCCAGCCAAGAATAAATTTATTCTTAATTGGAAACTATTCCCTGTAATAACCTTGACCTTTTTATTTATTTGTTTATTTTACTAAGAATCAATTTTAGGTGCATTCATCTTGTAAATAAGCTAGTAAGAATATCAAGATTTGTTTGACAGGATCTCATTACCTTGCTGACATGGAACTTACTGTGAGACCCAGGCTAGCCTCAAAGGTGTGGCAGTTCTCCTGTCTCAACTTTCAAGGGGGAGGATTTCAGGTCTGTGACACCAACATGACATTTCAGATCTTCTAGTTCTGACTAATATCAGGGTTATGAACTGGGTTTTATGGTTCCTGTCTGTAGCCAGCATTGTGGAGGGAGAGGCAGGAGTAGTAGTAGTTCAGGGTCATGCTCACCCATATAGTGATCTTAAGGCCAGCCTAGGTGACAGGAGACAGTGCCTCAAAAAAAAAAAAAAAAAAAAAAGAAAAAGAAAACCAACCAAAGAAAACCAAGACTCTGGAATTTGCTGTTTGGACATACTGTGTTGGGTGTTGGGGAAGATGTTGGTAATAGCTCATCCCTCATCACCTTAATCTGGCATGTTCATTTAATACTAAGTGAAAAGTAGCATCTGTCACTTAATGAGCCTTTTTCTTCCCCATGATATTTATTGAGCTCTACATTTTTCTCTGCTCCCCTCCCCCTTCAACCCTCCCCAAGGTCCCCATGCTCCCAATTTACTCAGGAGAGCTTGCTCTATATTTTTCTCTGCTCCCCTCCCTGCCTCTCCTCTCACCCCTTCAACCCTCCCCCTAGCTCCCCATGCTCCCAATTTACTCAGGAAATCTTGTCTTTTTTTTTGTTTTTGTTTTTTCGAGACAGGGTTTCTCTGTGGCTTTGGAGCCTGTCCTGGCACTAGCTCTTGTAGATCAGGCTGGCCTCGAACTCACAGAGATCCGCCTGCCTCTGCCTCCCGAGTGCTGGGATTAAAGGTGTGCGCTACCACCACCCGGCATGAGATCTTGTCTTTTTATACTTTCTACTTCCCATGTAGATTAGATCTATGTAAGTCTCTCTTAGTATCCTCATTGTTGTCTAAGTTCTTTGGGACTGTGGTTTGTAGCCTGGTTTTCTTTGCTTTATGTTTAAAAACCACCTATGAGTGAGTACATGTGATAATTGTCTTTCTGTGTCTGGGTTACCTCACTCAAAATAATGTTTTCTAGTTCCATCCATTTTGCTGCAAAATTCAAGCTGTCGTTATTTTTTTCTGCTGTGTACTACTCCATTGTGTAAATGTACCACATTTTTCTTATCCATTCTTCAATCAAGGGGCATTTAGGTTGTTTCCAGGTTCTGGCTATGGCAAACAAAGCTGCTATGAACATAGTTGAGCACATGTCCTTGTGGCACGATTGAGCCCAAAAGTGGTATTATTGGGTCCTGAGAAAGGTTGTTTCCTAATTTTCTGAGAAATCGCCACACTGACATCCATAGGGGTTGTACCAGCTTGCATTCCCACCAGCAATGCAGAAGTGTTCCCTTTTCCCCACAACCTCTCCAGCATAAGTTTTCATCAGTGTTTTTGATCTTGGCCATTCTTACAGGTGTAAGATGGAATCTCGGAGTTGTTTTGACTTGCATTTCTCTGATGACTAAGGATGTTGAACATTTCCTTAACTGTCTTTCAGCCATTTTAGATTCCTCTGTTGAGAGTTCTCTGTTTAGGTCTGTACTCCATTTTTTTATTGGATTATGTGATCTTTTGGTGTTCAATTTCTTGAGCTCTTTGTATATTTTGGAGATCAGACCTCTGTCTGATGTGGGGTTAGTGAAGATCTTTTCCCATTCTATAGGCTGTCATTTTGTCTTGTTGACCATGTCCTTTGCTTTACAGAAGCTTTTCAGTTTCAGGAGGTCCCATTTATTAATTGTTTCTCTGAGTTTCTGTGCTGCTGGGGTTCTATTTAGGAAGTGGTTCCCTGTGCCAATGTGTTCAAGTGTACTTCCCACTTTCTCTTCTATAAGGTTCAGTGTGGCTGGCTTTATGTTGAGGTCTTTGATCCATTTGGAGTTGATTAATGAGCCTTTTTAAGAGCCGTTTAAAAAGCTTTACTGGGGCTGTAGAAATGGCTCAGCGGTTGGGACCTGGCTGTTCTTTCAAGGGACCCAGGTTCATTTCCTGGCGCCTAAATGTCAGCTCACAATTGTCTGTTGATCCAGCTCAAACTGATACAGACATGGATGTGGGTGAAACACCAATGCACATAAAATAAAAATAAATAAATAAAAAGCGTTACTCTTCTTATAAGATCCAGAGAAATTTTAGCCTACACTCTGTTTAACTTGAAGTACTCAAAGTCCAAATGCAGATTTGAGCAGGAGGCTCTCCTGCTTTCCTTCCCCAAGTGATAGTGATTAAATGGGCACTTGCCTGATTCAGAAGAATAGAGATGATGGGTTTGATGATTTCTGAGTCTCTTAAGAAAAGACAAAATAGCTGGGCGGTGGTGGTGCACACCTTTAATCCCAGCACTCGGGAGGCAGAGGCAGGCGTATCTCTGTGAGTTCGAGGCCAGCCTGGTCTACAGAGCTAGTTCCAGGACAGGCTCCAAAGCTACAGAGAAACCCAGTATCAAAAAAAAAAAAATAGACTTGTATTACTTCTCTTTGATGTCGAAAATGTAAACATTGCTGGGGGTGGGAGGGATGTCACATGCCTTTAATCTCAGCACTCTGAGTCAGGAGAATCTCTTGAGTCCAAGAAACCCTGTTTCAAATAAACAACAGCAACAACAAAAACAAGAAAAAGATTAACTACAGCAATCAATGATTATGACACTGCCTTTCAGGCTTTTAGAAGATTTTTTTTAGGTTTTTAACTTTTTTATTATTTTTTTTTCAAAATAGGGTTTCTCCTGGCTGTCCCTATGTAGACCAGGCTGTCCTCGAACTCAGAGATCCACCTGCCACTGCCTCCCAAGTGCTGGGATTAAAGGTGTGTGTCACCGCTGCCCAGCCAAGTTTTTAATTTTTTAAAATTAATTATTTTTCCCCCAAGCCTGATCAGATTCCTCTCCTTTTACTTATAACATGAAAGAAGATGGTTTATTGTGTCCATTAAGGAATCTGTTTCATGATATCCTGGCTCCCTCTACTGGCCTTAAGTGAAATTACCTATTGTTCTTTATAGTTTCTCACTCCAACACAGGTTAGAATGAAACTCAGTATTTATCCCAGGTAGTTTTTTGCACTCACAGCAATCCTCCTGCCTCAACCTCTCAAGTGCTGGGATTACAGGCATAAACCACCATACTGGTTTACCTGTTTCTCTTCCTCTTCATCCTGTTTATTTTCCTCCTCATCCTCTTCCCATTTTTGGATGTGTGTTTGCCTATGTGTGTGGTATGTGTGTTTTCACAAGTGTGCATGCATGCGTATAAGTTTATGTGTGTGCACAAACACTTATGGCGTGTGTGAGTGTGTGTGTGGTATGTGCATGCATGCTCATGTTTGCATGTGTGTGTTTGTACTATTGGGAGAGTGTGTATGTATAGAAAAGGGCATCCAGTGTCTTCCCGTCTTCTCCACTCCATTCTTTTGAGACTAGTTCTTTCACTGAACTTGAGAAAGTTTCTGCTAATGTTTATTTACCAAGATTGACCTCTGATTAGGCACCATTTCTATAACAAAAGGAGATAGCCCTGATTTACAGCCAGCCCATTAGGCCCTTCCTCATATCAAAGAACAGGCTTCCAATAGGCAGCTCAAAGGGCCAGTGCAAGGTTATTGTTGTCATTAAGTCTTTAACAGGAGAAGCATAATTCCTGCAGGCAAGATGACCCTGGGTAATAACTATTTGAAAAGAACAACACTTCTTGGCGTACTTAAGTAACCCTGACAATATCTTTGCTGTGTAAGTCTCACATCTGCTTAAGTGGCCTGACTTGGAGTCTACTGTCTTTATTTAAATTGTTCAAAGTGTAACCTGAGGCCAAGACCTGAAAGAGATTTAAGGGTAAGGTGTGTGTGGAGCTATGAGCCTTGGGCCTGTATAGGATGGCGCAGTTTTCTGTCTGAGATTGTTTATCCTTATGTGTTAGCCAAAACTAATAGTTAATATGTTTTCCATACCCTGATAAAGGTTTCTCCACCCACGCAGTAAGTCAGATCAAGCCAAACTGAAAAAGTAAAAGAACAGGTTTATTTGAGCAAAGCAACTCCAGAAATCAAAGCAGAAGTTACATGCCAGAACTAAAGCAGGGAGCTTATATAGCCTGTAGGTGAGAGGTGATAAAGTGTTTGTCACAAGCTAGGTTTGTGCCCAAGTCTGGTCAAAAGCTGGAATGCTTGGGTGGGAACTTGGACTGCTGGCAACTTTAGGGGAGGAGCTGCCCTAACCATCAAGTAAGTGGAACTGTGTTTTTGGCACCATTTTTTCTTGCAGTTTCTCTGAGAGGGCAGGATTTGAGGAGAGAGAGAAAGAGAGAGAGAGAGAGAGAGAGAGAGAGAGAGAGAGAGAGAGAGAGAGGGATCTAGCAGGAATGAGCTGGAGGTTCCAGCAGAACAGTGGTCATGTGCTATTGTGAAAGGCTATTTCCTTTGTTAATCTCTAAGTGTGTGCAGTGTTTCCTCATGGTACAACCCAGGATGACCTTAAACTCATGATTGTCCTGTCTTTCCAAGTGCTGGGATGACAGGCATGACACTTGGTAACCTTTGGCAGTCTGTTTTGTTGTTTATTTTTTATCACAGAAGATCATTCTTTAGGTCAGCAAAAGGGAAAAACAGTTGACTAGATCATATTGCATATTTTACTGTAGATATGTGTAGCATGAATTTCAATTGTTCTAAATAATACAAACCCTGAGTCAGATATTGGGGTAGATGCTGAAAGATCAGAGAAGTAAAGGAGAGACCTTTTATCTCTACCGAATCCTCAGACCAAAGTGGACAAGATCTTGTCTCCACGAATCCTCAGACTGAATGCTGTATGTTCTCCTCTCTCCTCCCAACTATAACCTCTGTAGTGCTGGGATTAAAGGTGTGAACCAAAACCGCCTGGCTCTGTTTCTCTTTTAGACTGGATCATTCTCATGTAGCCCAGGGTAGCCTCGAACTCACAGAGATCCTCTGCTTCTGACTCCCGATTGCTGGGATTAAAAGTATGTGCCACCACTGCCCGGCCCCTATGGCTAACTAGTGGCTTAGTTCTTCTCTTTGATCTTCAGGCAAGCTTTATTTGCTACAGCACAAACAAAATATTACCACAGACATTTAAAAAAAGTGGTAACCGGGCAGATGTAGGTAGATCTCTGTGAGTTTGAAGCCAGCCTAGTCTACAGAGTGAGTTCTGGCTCCCAAGTGCTGGAATTAAAGGTGTGTGCCACCACAACCCGGCTTATAATGTGTTTTTAAAGAAGCTAAGAAAAGAATGAAAGACACAGCATGTTTATCGTTATATTAAGTTTATCTTTTTCTTTTTTGGTGAGGGGGTATACATTTTAACCTTTATTTCTGTGGGTTTGACTCACCAAATAGCACCATACTACTGCAATAGAGCTCTATTTTCATCCCTTCTTTTGGTTGTCATCAACTAACCTTTTCATAAGGTATAGACCCCAAGTACACTACCCCAATTAATTTTAGACATCACGATCTTACCCAAATCTTGTGCGACCTATCCCATCACTCTCCAAAGTGAATTGGTGGACAGATACTCCCTTCCCACTTGCCCCTATCAACCACCACTCTAGACCACACTCAGGTCTGGCTCTCTAAGCCAGTAGTAATTGTCTTTTTGTGTTGTTACAGTTCTTTTTGCCTTTTTTTTTTTTTAAAAAAAAAACAAACTTTATTTTATGTGCATTGGTGTGAAGGTGTCAGATTTCCTGGAACTGGAATTACAGACAGGTATGAGCTTCCATCTGGGTGCTGGGAATTGAACCCAGGTCTTTGGAAGAGCAGTCAGTGCTCTTAACCACTGAGCCATCTCTCCAGCCCCTTTTTGCCGTTTAATATATGGACAAAATACTGTTTTCCCAAAATCACTTAGGTTAATTACATCTGTGTGTGTGTGTGTGTGTGTACATGCATGTGTCTGTGCATATGCACATATGGTATGTGCATGCATTCCTGCACATGTAAGTGGAGGCCAGAGGAAGATGATGGCTGTCTTTCTTTATAGCTTTATGCCGTATTTCTTGAGACAGGGTTTCTCATTTTCTCTGAGGCTCATCACTTTGACTAGGCAGATTGGCCAGTAAGGTTCTAGGATTCACCTGTCCTTGCTCTCCAGTGTTGGAAGCACAAACACATGCAGCAGAGTCTGACTTGTTTTTTTAATTGTATATATATGTGTATATATATGTATATATAAATGTATATAGCATTATAAACATATACACTAAATATATTCATATGTAATATATAACCATGTATATAAAATACTTGTATTTATACAATTATAAATATATTTATATAATTATAAACATATTATATAATTATATATGCACAATTATATATATATAGTGTGTGTGTGTATGTGGGAGAGAGAGGGGGGTGGGCAGGAAGGAGAATCCCAAAGATTCAAGGATTGAACTCAGATTTTCAAGCTTGGCAACCAGTGCCTTTGTCTGCTGAACCATCTTGCTGGCCTATGCCTGGCTTTTATCTGTGGGTGCTGGGGATTTGGATTTCCCTCATTGGTGTGGTAAGTGTTTCATCCAGTGAACTGTCTGCCTAGCTCCAGCTTTTGCTTACATGAGGATGAAGAGTAAATCCTGTTACCTTAGCTGTGTAGGAGCAGGAATTCATCCCTTACATAATATTATGTGGTTTCTTTTTTATTGTATGAGTTAGCTCTTTGGTTCCTTTAAAGGAAAACTATTCATTTTATTTTATTTATGTATATGTGTGTATGTACACATGCATGAGGATGCTTATGCAGTCCAGAAGAGGGTATCAGATCTCCTTAGAGCTGGAGCTACAGGCAGTTTTGAGTAGTCTGCTGCAGGTGCTGGGAACTGAACCAAAGCTCACATGGCCAGGTAAATCCACTTAAAACCTGAGAGAGTTTGAAAAAGAATTCTAGACACAAAAATACAGAGTTTAACACAGCTTCTTTCTGTTTGCTGGAGGCGTGCCACAGCTCCTTTAAGAGAGATTTTCCTGATTCAGCCGTAGCAGGAAAAAAGCCACGGCCATTTTAAAATGCCAACTTTCTGGACTATGATGCCAGTGCGACCTCTGGCTCTTTCAGGAGATGGAGCATTTGAGTAGGGCTTGTGAGCAGACTGCTGCAGCTTGTTTAATGGTGGCATGGACAGGCTGTGTGCCTAGAGATGGGGCACTGTGCATGTCTCTCAGAGGTGGTGAGCAGCTCTGCCATGCTTGACTATGCTGAGCGACTGTGCTGAGCGAGCAGGCAGTACCATATATATTATAATAATGGTGCAGCTTAAGTTTTAAGAAGTGCTTAGCATTTTAAAAAAGCACTCCTGGACAGTAAATAATTATAGATATGCAATAAAGACCAATCCAGATAATAATGATGTATAAATGGGTCACAGTGTTAGATAAATGTACATAGGCTTGGGAGAGAGAAGAAAAAGAGTATAGAGAGTTGGAAAAGAAGTAAATTGTTTAAAAAAAAAAAGTCTGCCTGGATGGATGGCTCAGCCATTAAAGGCTAGGCTCACAACCAAAATTATAAGATTTTGGTTCCCACCACCCACAGCTGTCCCTCCAGGTACCATAAAGGAAAAAAAAGTCTTTAAAGAGACAGAGTACAAGCCAGGCAGTGGTGGCGCACACCTTTAATCCCAGCACTCAGGAGGCAGAGGCAGTCGGATCTCTGTGAGTTTGAGGCCAGCCTGGTCTACAAGAGCTAGTTCCAGGACAGGCTCCAAAGCTACAGAGAAACCCTTTCTTGAAAAACCAAAAGAGAGAGAGAGAGAGAGAGATAGAGAGAGAGAGAGAACAGACAGTTATAGATTAAAGGGAGTAAAGAAAAATAAGTCACACAAAGATGGACTATACACAGAGAGTCTGGATTATGTATATTATTGTGTTTTCTTTGAATTTTTTGACTGGGAAGGAGCCACGTACAGAGAGACATTTCATTGTATGGGCGGCTAAGCTAAACCAGCATGTATATTATAAAGGTATTTTGACTTCAGAATTTGGGTCTAAGGATATGGTGCTTTGGAAAAGAGGTTTTTCTTTTGTCTCCACAGAGGATGAGAACCTGTGGATTCATTCCAGGCTAATATGGTTTGATGGACCAAGATGCCCTAAAAGGTCGCCTCAAAAATGCCCTCAAAAAATTACTTTGCCCAGTAAACATCAGGAAGCAGTTTGGAGAGAAAAAACTATGCCCATATTCCCAAATATTGTCTATAAATGTTTGTTTCCATTTAAAGGAGGATATGATATAGATATGAATAATTTACATTGGTATGGATCTTGGTTTATTGATATGAATTTAAGGTCAATTTTGTTATATGTATATATATTTCTGCTCTTGATTAAGGTATTGTGTTTGTGTAGCTCATTTACAAATGTAAGTTATAATTAAGTAATATAATAGATAATCATCTATAATAGTCAAGCTTATATTCATGTTAGATTTTCTAGATGTACAGAGATGCATTTCAGTTAGATAGGTATTCTTCAAATATTTCAGAGATGTTCAGAATATGGCATTTAAAATGTTTTAATAACTTAGGACTTTTCATGACAATGAGACACGTCTGCTCCTGGCAGCACCAATTACTTCAAGAGGAAGATGGGCATCAAAGAGGCTCCTTAGCCATTTGGGCAAGAAACTGCTCTTGCCTGAACTGCTTAACTGTACATGCAAGACCCACAGAGAAATGACTGCTAAACTTGCCTAAAGGTGAGATGATCCTTTGGGATTCCTGCTTCATGAAAGAGTCTGCTAAACATTCTGCAGGACACAGAAAAATGTGACAAACAAACTGCTAGTATAGGTGGAACTGTCTTTGAAATTTCCTGCTTCGTGAAAAAGTCTGCTGGATGCTGTGGGCCTGTAGGCTGAAGATGGATGCCCAATGGTACAGAAGAACTTTGGGTGACTGTCCAGGCAGCAAGATGTCTCTGTCAATTCTAGAGTTTTGGAAGTTGCTTACAGTGTACTTCCTGTTTACTTAGGAAATATTATATCATTCTGGAGTCTTTGATAGAGTTGAAGAATTTATAGTTATAGTTTTCCTTAGTTATGACAACAGATAAAGTAGATATAAATATTATAACTTAGTACAGGAGAATTGTCTGTATTCTGTCAATCATGATTTAAATAAACGCTGATTGGCCATTAGCCAGGCAGGAAGTATAGATGGGAAAACCAGACAGGAAGTAGAGGTGGAGCAAGGAGAATAGGAGAATTCAGGAAGCTCTCTCAGGACTCCTGCCCAGACCACCGAAGAAGCAGGATGTGACCTGCCCTGCTGAGAAAGGTACTGAGCATGTGGCTAACATAGATAAGAATAATGGGTTAATATAAGCTACAAGAGCTAATAAGAAGCCTGAGCTAATGGGCCAATCAGTTTATAACCTAATGCAGACTCTCTGTGTGATTTTTTTCTGGGACTAAATGGCTGGGGGACCGGGCAAGACAGAAACCCCAACAAAGCAGGCCCTCATGTTACAATAACTGTAATTCTTGGTTGATAACTGTTTTGTTATATGTAATTTTACTATGTTAAAGTTAAAGCCTTCCTTTTTATTTAAACAGAAAAGGGGAAGTGATGTGGGAGTCCCTTCTGTGTGCAGTGATTACCATTGATGAATAAAGAAACTTTCTTGGCCTGTTGATAGGGCAGTACTTAGGTAGGTGGGGAGGACTGGACTGAATGCTGTGAGAAAGAAGGGTGGAGTCAGAGAAACAACATGGAGCCACTGGAGACAGATGCTGGTCAGAACTTTAGCCAGTAAGCCACAGCCAGGTGGCAATTCACAGATTAATAGAAATGGGTTAAATTAATATGTAAGAGTTAGCAAATAAGAATCTAGAGCTAATGGGCCAAGCAGTGATTTAATTAATACAGTTTCTGTGTGATTATTTCGGTTCTGGGCAGCTGGGATGAACAAGAGGCTCCCTGCAACACAAAGCCCTCTGCAAAAGCAGCAACTGCTTTTAACTACTAAGCCATCTCTCCAGTTCCCATAAGCACTTTTCTTTTTTCCTAAATATCATTATATTTATTTGCTTATTTTACCTATATGGGTTTATGTGCCATGGTGTGTGTGTGTGGAGGTCATAGAACAATTTTAAGAATCTATTCTTGCTGGGCGGTGGTGGCGCACGCCTTTAATCCCAGCACTCAGGAGGCAGAGGCAGGCAGATCTCTGTGTGAGTTTGAGGCCAACCTGGTCTACAAGAGCTAGTTCCAGGACAGGCTACAAAGCCACAGAGAAACCCTGTCTTGAAAAAGCAAAAAAAAAAAAAAAAACTATTCTCTTTGCTTTATGGGTCCTGTGGATCAAATTCAGCTCCGGTACCAGGGTTGGCAGTAAATACTTTCCCTGCTGAGCACATCTAGCACCTGCTTCTCTGAAAACTCTTCTAAACATCAGAGCTAGAGATGCATCAGTTGATAGAACACTTGCTTTTGCATGTCTGATGCCCTTGCTTCAGTCACAACACTCCATAAACCTGAGAGGTGGAGGCAAGAGAATCAAGAATTTTAAGATCTTTTTTTAAATATTTATTTATTTATTATGTATACAATATTCTGTCTGTGTGTATGCCTGCAGGCCAGAAGAGGGTACCAGACCCCATTACAGATGGTTGTGAGCCACCATGTGGTTGCTGGGAATTGAACTCAGGACCTTTGGAAGATCAGGCAATGCTCTTAACCTCTGAGCCATCTCTCCAGCCCCCCCTTTTTTTATTAAGATCATTTTTGAAGATCATTAAAGATGTGGTGGCACACATCTTTAATCCCAGCTTTTAAGAGGTAGAGGCAGGAGGATCTGTGTGAAATCAAGAGGCCTACCTGGTCTATATAGTGAGCTCTAGGACAGCCAGAACTACATAGAGATACCCTGCCTCAGGAAAATGGTTGGAACTAGAAAGTATTATTTTGAGTGAGGTAACCCAGACACAGAAAGACAGTTATCACATGTACTCACTCATAGGTGGTTTTTAAACATAAAGCAAAGAAAACCAGCCTACAAACCACAATCCCAGAGAATTTAGACAACAATAATTACACTAAGAGAGACTTACATAGATCTAATCTACATGGGAAGTAGAAAGTATAAAAAGACAAGATCTCCTGAGTAAATTGGGAGCATAGGGACCTTGGGGGAGGGTTGAAGGAGGGAGGGGAGAGGCAGGGAGAGGAGCAGAGAAAAATGTAGAGCTCAATAAATATCATGGAAAAAAAATAAAACGAGATACCCTGCCTCAAGAAAACCAAATAAAGGGCCATTTTTTGTTGCATAGGAAGTTCAAGTCCAGCATGGGATACCCGAGGTCCCTTTTTTCTTTTTAAAATGATTTTGCCTGTGTAGTCCAAGTTTTGAATGAAAGATTTAGTTAAAATAACATAGGCCGTTTCTGTGTCTTGAATACATTTTGTCCACATCAAATTTGTGTAGAGTTTTAATTACTCAAATCTTGCAGATATGTATGTGTGAATACACGCATAGACACTGACTTTTCCATGTTACATACATACATTCATAAGTATGGCATTGGAAGGTTTGAGACTTACTCTTCCGTTTAGTGGGGAGGGACCAATCTTCAGGCGATGATGAGAATTGTAAGACTATTAAAAGCACATGACTTGGTCCTGGGGGGCTTTATCATGAAAGACACACAGGTACAGATAAGCATACATGTTCTTCATCCTCTGCTGAGGTAATCAGTACCACCCCAGGATTCTAACATCAAGACAGCATCACAAGATGAGACCCCTAAACCCTGTACCTCCAGAACTTTAAGCCAATATCCTTTTTCTCAAAAGTAACCTGCCTCTAATCTTTTGTTGCAGTAATGAAAAAAGGAATAATACATTAACTATTATTGAAAATTGAAATTCTAACTACCTTTTTGATTTCAAAAAGAGCACAGAGCCCATGAAATGGTTCAGAAGGTGAAATCATTTTACACATAAACCTGGTGACCTGAGTAGTTCCATCCCTAGAACCCAAGTCAAGGCGGAGGGAGAGAACCTAACCCACAGCTGTCCTCTGAGCACGTATGAGCTGTGATGCACACACATACACAATGATGATGATAAATTGAAAATATAATAGAAAAATATTCAGAAAAGTGGATCAGTTAGGTAGAGGAGGTGGATATCTGTGGTTCTAAAGATGGGTGGTTTAGGTAAGCTAGATCTCATCTTGAGAATAATGGAGTAAATTTAAGGAAATGGGAGTAGGACATTTATGATGGGCTGTCTTGACTTTCACCTAGATACTATTCATTGCCTCACTCTTCTGCACCGTCAGTTACATCTGGTATCTGTACACAGAGCTGAGGATGAAAGACAGCCAGAGTGGACGGAGCACAACTGCACAGGTGAGCAGAGATGGACTCCTGGAGGTTCTCAGTAAGCCATGCAAGCTCTCAACACTGACTGAGTGTGTAAGCTGATGGGAAGAATGTTCCCATAGTTTCCATCTGTTTTTATCACTTCCTCTCCTCCCTTGACACATAAAAGGTTTGTTTGGTTGGTTGCTGTTTTGTTTTTCAATTCAGGGTTTCTCTGTGTAGCTCTGGTTGTCATAGAACTCACTCTGTAGACCAGGCTAGTCTTGAACTCAGAGATCTGCTTGTCTTTGTCTCCTGAGTGCTGGAATTAAAGGCGTGCACCACCACTGCCCCGTCACACAAAGGTTTTTAATGTAGGAACATTGTTGATGCTACTGCCATTCTTGCTTAGCTTGATTCAGCCAAAGGGAAAGCTACCCATCACTGTTAGTAAAACACAGGTCATGAAGAAAAGTAAGGGAAGGTGCTATGTCTGTTGACATGAGTTTTAGAGTGACAGGTGTCAAGGGAGAATGTTCTTTGCTATGTTTCAGTATGTGTGAGTAGGAGCTATTGTTTTGCCGAAGGGCAAAAGGGTGCTTATGTGACAGTCAGAAGCCAGGAAGCATCCAGAGAACACTTTTCAGTGCCCAGCATTACAGTAAAAGAGAGAATGCCAAACCCACAGTGTTTCTGGGTTCTTTGGTGTGTGTGTATTCCACACAGCATACAGTCCATCTGTTCTGAGTATTTGGATCCACATTTTAGTAATCTATCAAGTTGTGCAATCAGCATATCCATTTCAGGATGTTTTCTTTCCCCAATGGTATCTCCCGTGCTATTTACCATTAAGTCCTTTACACTCTCTGCTCTATGCATTCAAATATATGTGCCTTTCCTCTTTTTTCCTGGAACTCGCTCTGTAGACCAGGCTGGCCTCGAACTCACAAGAGATCCTCCTGTCTCTGCCTCCCGAGTGCTGGGATTAAAGGCATGCGCCACCACCGCCTGGCTGTATGTGCCTTTCTATCGACCTGCTTTTCAAGATACTTCATATAACAATAATACTGTATGTGTGTGCATGTATATGTATGTTTGTTTTCATTTATAACAGTGCTTTTATTTTTATTTTTATATTATTTTTACTATGGTTGAAGGGAAAGTTTTTATTATAGATATGAGGGAGAGAACAGCCAGAGGCATCTGGAAGAGTCCAGAGCAGGGAAAGTAGTGGACTGAGCATGACTGGGAGAGTGAGTACAAGGAGTGGGAAGGAGACCAAAGGACGAAGAGAGCAAAGAGCAGCACAGTGCTTTTAAAGGTCATACGTTTTCACATGTGTAAATCACTCATTCTTTTTACTGCTGAATAAGTAGCACTTCATTGTGTAGTAAATTGAGTGTCTTACTTTTTTTAAAAAAAGATTTGTTTATTTATTATGTATACAGTGTTCTGTCTGCATGTATCCCTGCAGGGCTGAAGAGGGCACCAGATCTCATTACAGATGGTTGTGAGGCACCATGTGGTTGCTTGGAATTGAACTCAGGACTTCTGGAAAAGCAGACAGTGCTCTTACCCTCTGAGCCATCTCTCCAGTCCCCGAGTGTCTTACTTTTTTACTCTAGTATTTTTATTTTTGAGACTGTGTCCCATGTAGCTTAGGCTGGCTTTGAACCAGCTGCAGCTGGCTTTCAACTTCTGGCCCTTGTGCCTGTACCTCCCAAGTGCTGGGATTATGTATGTGTGCTCATAGACTAGTTTCTTGTTTCTGATGCTTTGAGAACATCACTGATTCTGATGGGTAATTTATTAGTGATTTCTCAGTCTTTATTTCTAAATGTCTTTACATTTTTTGTTTGTTTTGTTCTGTTTTTTTCTGAGACAGGGTTTCTCTGTGTAGCACTGGCTGCCTTGGAATTCACTCTGTAGACCATGTTGGCTTTGAACTCAAAAGATCCACCTGCCTCTGCCTCCCGAGTACTGGGGTTAAAAGCGTGCACCACCACATTAGACGTAGTATTTTTGTTATTGTTGTTGATTTTTTTTGAGAAAGCATCCCATGTAGCCCAGGCTGTCCTCAGATTACATAATCAAGGATGATCTTGAACTTCTGATCTTCTTTCTTCTACTTCCTAAGTGCTGGGATTCCAGGTGTGGACCACTAAACCCATTAGACCCAGGACCTCTAGAATGCTAGGAAACACTCCACCAACTGTGCTACAAAATGCAGGCCCGTTTTCATCTTACACATCTTACTAAATATTCTAACCTTAACTTCTGTAATATTCATCACTTTATGTTTTTTTCAAGTAAAATTCTGTTAAGAGCATGATAAACAATCTGGAAAGCTGCTTCACCCTTTCCTAGAGCCTGCAGATTGCTTCTCAGTGCATACAGGGAGTAGCCCAGTAACTATTTGTTGTTGAGTAAGTGGAAGAGTGTGTGGATTATATGCGTTAGTGATTGACTCAGAGTCATCAGCAACACATCAGTGTTGCATTAAGGGTAGAAACAAAAGCACTTCCCTTTGGAGTCATTTAAACAAGAGTGAGTCCAGATTTGAATTCTCTACTTCATGATTTCTATGTCTTCTGTCCTCTGTTGTATGAGTCTGAATTTGTGCCTGCCTGAGGCTGTCTTGTAACTCTGTCCCCGTGTCTGTCTGTCCCTCCATTAGGGCTTTGCTATGTCTTCTGTGCTATGTTCTTATCGAACAGCACAGAAGTATCACCTAAGGAGGCAGGGTAGGAACGTTACAGGATCTTTAATAGAACTTTACAAGGGATGAAGTTACTGTCTCCAACTGACCCAGATAACAAACATCATTCTTTACTTTTTTGTATTTCCTGTGCATTGGTGTTTTGCCTGCATGTCTGACTGTACAAGGGTGTTGATCCCCTGGAACTGGAGTTACAGTTGGGAGCTGCCATGTGGGTGCTGGAAATTGAACCAGGGTTCTCTGGAAGAGTAGTCAATGCTCTTATTCACTGAGCAATCTCCCTAGCCCCACAAACATTATTCATTATCAACTAATATTCAAATATTGAGTTCAATGTTTATGGTGGATATTAATTTTAGAAGGTTGCTTCCAATTTCTGTATATTTTGTTTTCAAAAAATGATGTATATGCAGGCTGGAGAGATGGCTCAGTGGTTAAGAGCACTGACTGTTCTTCCAGAGGTCCTGAGTTCAATTCCCAGCAACCACATGGTGGCTCACAGCCATCTATAATGAGACCTGGTGCCCCCTTCTGGCATGCGGGCACCCATGGAAGGAATGCTGTACACATAATAAATAAATAAACTTTTTTTAAAAAATGATCTACATGCATTGTTCTGGGTCTCATGTCTGGTTTTTTGTTGTTGTTGTTTTGGTTTTTTGGGGTTTTTTTTTGAGACAAGGTTTCTCTGTGTAACTTTGGAGCCTGTCCTGGAACTCACTCTTGTAGACCAGGCTGGCCTTGAACTCACAGAGATCCGCCCGCCTCTGCCTCCTGAGTGCTGGGATTAAAGGAGTGTGCCACTACTGCCTGGCTGGGTCACTTGTCTGATTTATAGCTGTGGGTACATCATCTCTCATGGTTTGTTTGTTGAAAAGACTCTTGCGCCGGGTGGTGGTGGCGCACTCCTTTAATCCCAACACTCGGGAGGTAGAGGCAGGCGGATCTCTCTGAGTTCGAGGTCAGCCTGGTCTACTAGAGCTAGTTCCAGGACAGGCTCCAAAGCCACAGAGAAACCCTGTCTCAAAAAACCAAAAAAAAAGAAAAAAAGAAAAGTCTCTTGCTATGTAGCCCATGCTGGCCCACAGCTCAGTGTGTAGCCGAGACAGTTAGGCATTAAGTTTTCATTGTAAAGTTCAGTATTAATCTCTATAATCCATGCTGTCTCTTCAGCACCAAGATGCTGTGGTCTTGAAAATGTCATCTTTCTTTCCTTTTCTTTCTTTCTTTCTTTCTTTCTTTCTTTCTTTCTTTCTTTCTTTCTTTCTTTCTTTCCTTTTTTTTTTTTTGTAGCTTTGGAGACAGTCCTAGAACTCGCTCTTGTAGACTAGGGTGGCCTTGAATTCACAGTGATCTACCTGCCTCTGCGGGGATTGAGGATATGCACCACCACCACCTGGCTTTTCCTTTTTTTAGCTTTGTTCAAGACAGTCACTGGTAAGAAAGGGTAGGAACAAATAATGTTCTCTCTTTTTTTCTCTGGTCCCCACTTCCCAGAGAACAGGGTGAAAAAAATAAATGAAGATGTAATATGAAAAGTACCCATAAGCAGCATCATAAACAAGATACTACAGTCTTTACAAAAGCTATTCAATGAAACTTCTTGGAGGCAGAATTTTACTATATAGACCAGGCTGGCCTTGAACTCACAAGGAGCTGCTTGCCTCTGCCCTCCAAGTGTTGGGACTAAAGGAGTATACCACCACAACTGGTAGCAAGTATGTTTTGTATCAGTAGCTACTAGCCACAAGTAGCCACTGAGAGCTTGTAATGTGACCGCAAAATGAAGGAACTGAAGTGGGGGAACTCAGGCTTTGAACCAGAGTCTCTTACTCTGTAGCCCTGGCTGGGGCAGTATTAGAACTTGCCATGTACTTTAGGCTGACTTCTAACTTGCAGCCATCCTACTGCCTCTGCCTTTCAAATTCTGGTCTTGGAGGCATATGCCATCATGCCTGGCAGGAGTTGACATTTTCATTTTATTTAGTTTTAGTGTTAGTAACTATGTGGGATAGTAGCTGCTGTGTACAACCAAAACTTCACTCTGCTGCCATTTTATCTTGCCCACTCTGGGCATTCCACAAGCATAGGTACCTTCTGCACCTTAACCTTGCATGATCTCTCCAGTTAAGAAGGGCGTGGCTATTTACCCCTTTCTATGCTTGTTTGTAGGGAAGCAAAGAGCTGGGAGTTTGTTTTCTTCTCCCAGAGCTTTGCCCAGGACTTCACTCAAAGCGTTGGGCTTGAGTTGGGGCTCCGCTGGCCAAGTGTGAAAAGCAAACCCCATAGGCCATGAACTTTCCATCATGATACCAAGTTATGCTTATCATGATAGCAGTTATGCTGCTGCAAATTGTTTATTCTCTGATGCAAGTGGGGAGTATTCATCTGTCTGTCTGGGAATGTTATGAATTTGAACCCAAGACTTATCTATGATAAATACACATTCCATCACCCTATGTAATGCAACATACTCTGTGTGTGGTGTATGTGTAGTGTGTGTGGTGTATGTGTAGTGTGTAGAGATCAGTTGTCAACACCAGCTGCTTTCCTCTGTTGAGCTCCACCTTTTTTGTTTTGTTTTGTTTTTCAAGACAAGGTTTCTCTATATAACAGTCCTGGCTGTCCTGGAACTTGCTCTGTAGACCAGGCTGGCCTTGAACCCACAGAGATCCGGCCCGCCTCTGCCTCCCAAGTGCTGGAATTAAAGGTGCGTGCCACCACCACTTAATGTTCTCCACCTTTTTTGTTTTTGAGATATTTCTTACTGAACCTAGTATTTGCCATTTGTGATGATTGGCCCGTGAAGCCCCTAGGGTCTGTCTGTCTTCCCTTGCTTCCTTTACAGTGTTAGGGTTGCTGACAAGTGCTGCTTATGCCTAGTTTCTTGTGTGGTTGCTAGGGATCTGAACTTAGGTTCCTATGCTTGCTCAAAAACCACTTTATCTACTGAACTGTCTCCTAAGTCTCCAGATTTTAAATGTTCCATACTCTAGCATAGTCTTATATCCAAGGGCTCCTCTGACTCTCTCATGTCGATATTGTCCTATTAATACTTTGTGCTGGCCAGCTTATGCATGGCTTCATTCATCCATGCCTTTCTGGGGCTAAAAGAATAAAACATTCTATGATTTCAAATATGCCTTTATTCCTAAAATAATTTGTTTCAGCACTCAAGCCTTGGATTAAATTACTTTCTGTAGTCTTCTGGATTTATTATTGTTGTTGTTTCTTTTTAGCATAGTAATATAGATAAAACACTGTCATGTCCAGTACCAAGGGAACCGACTTTGATGGATTCTATAAACAATATGACTTACAAAGCAACGGGGCTACTGGAAATGTGTGTGCATGTTTACTGGTGACTTTGGCACTGGTCCTAACATTTTTCACTTCTCATCTTTTCATAGGCGATAAATAATACTTGCCAAAGTAGTCACATAGTGTTCATTTTGTCAAGGTAAGAATTTTTTTTCTTCCTGGAAGGTGACAAAGGAACAAATGCCCTGTTACTCTTCATTTCCACTGTCACTCCTGTGTCTTTATAGAGTATTAAATGATAGGAAGCAACAAACATAATTATTGATTACTTTCTTCCTTTCCCTAGTTTGATATTAGAGAGCTAGGTTTTAGCTCCAACTCTATAACACCAATTCTTTGTGGCTTTGAACAAACCTCTTTCTTGCATTTGTGTGTGTGTGTGTGTGTGTGTATACGTTTCGGGTGCACACTTCTATGCTTGCATATGAAGGAAGCTTTATGTCAGCTCCTTTCCTTTATCACTCTCTCTTATACACCAAGAGAGTTTCTCATGGAACCCAGAGCTCATCAGCATACCTGCTTGTCGGACCAAGCTACCTTATCCTGGGGATTCACATCTCTGTTTCCAGTGTGCTGGACAACAGGCTGACCTCAAGAGCTATCAGCTTTTTCTGTGGGTTCTAGGCATCCCACTGTACCCCACTCCAGTCCTCAAGCTTACATGGCAAACACTTTACCTTCTGAGCCCAACTCTCAAGCTCACTCCACCTTATAACATTGCTTGAGAATCTTAGTCCAGAAAGAATCTAGAGTCCACACAAAGAAGTGGTCACATTGGTTTTAGACTTTATAACTTTGCTCCCAAATTCCTTCTAGGACAGTGGCTATATTTTAAGTGGATAAACAGTTGTCTTCTTAAAGAGTAAGCACACAGGAAAGGTAAGGACAGGAATTAATCTGGCCACTGCAGAGTGAAGGAGACCATGCACAGCTGTTCCACAGTTTTGTTTGTTTGTTTGTTTTTGTTTTTGTTTGCTTTTCGAGATGGTTTCTCTGTGTAGCCCTGGCTCTGCTGGAACTCAATCTGTAGACCAGGCTGACCTCTCAAACTCACAGAGATCCTGCCTCTGCCTCCTGAGTGCGGGGATTGAAGGTGTGTGCTACCACCTCGTGGCAGCTCCATTGTTTTCTTTCATGTAGATTTTTTTCATGTAAATTTTGTTTTGTTTTGCTTTTTTGAGACAAAGTTTTGCTATGTAGCTCAGACTGGCCTCAAAATCAAGATCCTCCTGCCTCAATTTCCTGCATGCTAAGATTACAAGCCTGCACCACTACACCCAACATCGCTTAGATTCTGATTTGTTTTCTTTTCTCCCACTTAGATTTTATGTGTATTTGCATGTTCCTATCACACGTGCATGTGGGGAGTATGCGCACATGGAAATAGGTGTTGGGTATCTTATTCTTTCACTTTGCTCCTTGTTTTTTGAGATAGTATCTCTCACTGAACGTGGAGTTCACCAGTTGACTAAACTAGCTAGCCAGTGAGCTCTGGGAATCCATCTATCCCTGCCCCATCACTAGCCCCAGGGGTACAGATGCACTACCATGCCCTGATTTTTCATGGGTGGTGGAGATCAAATTCAGATTCTCATGCTTGCCTTGAAAACACTTAGTGAGCCAACTACCTAACCACCTTGCCATCCCTTAGATTTCTTTCTCCATCCCTTCCACCTTCCCTCCCTTTCTTTCTTGTTTCCTTTTGATTTTAGAGACAGGGTTTCTCTGTGAAACAGTCCTGGCTGTCCTGGAACTCACTCAGACTGGCCTTGAACTCACTGAGGTCTGCTTGCCTCTGCCTCACAAGTAGTGTGCGCCACCACTGCCTGACCTAGCAGATTTTTATCTGGCTATAATTCCAAAGATTCTCAAGAAACTATTAAGAGGTCAAGTTAGATATAAAATCCTCTTTACAATGCAGTTCTTTGGGAAATAGAAAAGAAGGATAGCTATGGTATTTGAGATGTTTTTCTTCATGTAGGTCAGGTATGGTGAGTTGGTGGGGTAATCTAGTCAGAGGAGGAGACTATTTTACAAAAGGGAGAAGGTCATGAACATTTCTGGATAATTGCATATTACATTTTCTCCTCTCAGCCTGATACCTCTGCTGTTGATGACACCTGTATTTTGTCTGGGCAGTATCAATGAATGTTTCCACAACTTTAGCCAGAGCCACAGGTAAGGAAGAACTAACTCAGGTTTTTATTTGTTCTACATACTTTCTAGCCAAGATGTTTTGTTTTAGTGTTTGTGACCCATGGGAAAAGACCATAGATTCAATCCAATTATAATTAAAATATGTATTGTTTAATTCCTAGCAGGGTGAACAATCGCTGAAGCAAATTTTAGGTTGCCATGCAGGAGGGGTATGGGGAGGATTATTAAAGAGGAAACTACATGAAGACCTTCAGTATCTATGTAAGCAAATAAAAATGTTTTGTTCTGCCAAGTTAAGTGGTTAAAGCACCTCAGAACAATCTTTGGGTATCTGCATAAGTAAGTTACAGAAACAACAACAAAAAAGCAGTTAGAAGTAGATAGTCATGGCTGTACATTTTTGGGTAGGTATCACTGAGTCAGGGGTACTGGTGTTGTTGGGTCCAAGAAGACCCAAACAACCCAAATACACAAGAGCTCATGCAAAGCAAGATCCAACAGTACAGACCTAGTGGCTGACTGTGTCGCTGAGCATTCATTTCAGCAAGTATTTTTTTTATTTTATTTATTTTTTCCATGATATTTATTGAACTCTACATTTTTCTCTGCTCCCCTCCTTGCCTCTCCCCTCCCCCCTTCAACCCTCCACCAAGGTCCCCATGCTCCCAATTTACTCAGGAGATCTTGTCTTTTTATATTTTCTACTTCCCATGTAGATTTTTTTTTTTTTTTGTTTTTCGAGACAGGGTTTCTCTGTGGCTTTGGAGCCTGTCCTGGAACTAGCTCTTGCAGACCAGGCTGGTCTTGAACTCACAGAGATCCACCTGCCTCTGCCCCATGTAGATTTTATCTATGTAAGTCTCTCTTAGTGTCTGCATTGTTGTCTGAGTTCTCTGGGATTGTGGTTTGTAGGCTGGTTTTCTTTGCTTTATGTTTAAAAACCACCTATGAGTGAGTACATGTGATAATTGTCTTTCTGTGTCTGGGTTACCTCACTCAAAATAATGTTTTCTAGTTCCATCCATTTTCCTGCAAAATTCAAGCTGTCGTTATTTTTTTCTGCTGTGTAGTGCTCCATTGTGTAAATGTACCACATTTTTCTTATCCATTCTTCGATCGAGGGGCATTTAGGTTGTTTCCAGGTTCTGGCTATGACACACAAAGCCGCTATGAACATAGTTGAGCACATGTCCTTGTTGCACGATTGATTTTTTTTTATTTTTTATTTTTTTATTTTTGCACTGTCTCTGCTATGTGATCAGCAAGTATTTAAACAGAAAAACCACAAACGTCTGTACCACGTTACACTCATATTTCCCACCAACCTGAATGAAGAGATTAGGGACTTTCCTAGGGACATTGTTCTGTGGTTCACTTACCTTGTTCTCATTTGTTGTTCTACTCAAGTGCGGCGGGGTAGCGTGCCCACCATTCATGTCTCACCTTGCCAGCCAGGATGCTAGTGATGTCAGTTACCCATGGAGGTCTTGGGAACTTAAACTTTATTTCACTCTGCTTTTCAAGATGAAATTTTTATTCAAAATGGCTTCAGTTTGGTTCCTTCTTATACTGGGAACTTACCTTCCAGGGACTGGAGTCAACGACAGACAACTGGTGGTTACCAAAATGGATACCTAGCATAAAATGGAGCTTCTTTAGCCATAACCATTTGTTTTACTTGTGGATGTGGCTAGCTCAGGCAGTAGAATGTTTGCTGGGCTTACACAAAGTCTTGGGTTGGATCCCCAGAGCTGCATATGGTGTGTGTGGTGGTGCACACCTGTGACCTCAACACATAGGACATGGAGACAAGAGGTCAGAGTTTCAAGGCCAACCTGAACTACTTACTAGTTTGAGGCTAGCCTGGACTATATCAGACCCTGTCTCAAAAAATTGCTTGTTTTGGAAATGGGTTCTAGATATAATATGATGTAGTCAGGCTGAAGAAACACAAGGAAATACAGTCTAGAGTGAATCAAGGTATTTCATATGTGGGAAGGAACAGGATGTTATAGTTACAGGTAAGAGCCCATTACTCACTGTGCTGGGTAGTTTCCTATCAACCTGACACAAGCTAACAGCCTCAGATTGGAGGGAGCCTCTATTGAGAAAGGGCCTCCATAAGATTGGGCTGCAGGCAAGCCTATAGGACATTTTCTTCATTAGTGATTGATGTTGGGGGGACTAGTCAATTGTGAGTGGTGCCATCCCTGAGCTGGTGACCCTGAGTTCTATAAGAAAGCAGGCTGAGCAAGCCATGAGGAACAGGCTAGTAAGCAGCACCTTTCCATGGCCTCTGCATCGCTCCTGCCTCCAGGTTGCTGCCCTGACTTACTTTAGTGATGGACTAAGATGTGGAAGAGTAGACCAAATAAAGCCTTTCATCCCCAGCTTGCTTATGGCCATGTGTTTATCACAGCAGTAGTGACCTCACTGAAACATTCAGGTTTTGTTTTGTTTCTCTTGTGTTGTCATTGTCATCTCATCCTGCCCATTGGTTCTCTTCCCAGGTGTATCCTAATGCACTCACCTCCGTCAGCCATGATTGAACCCCTGCCTTCCACCAACACATCTGTCTGCAGTATCCTCTATTTTTATGGTGTCACTGTTTTCCTGGCCAGCTTTTTCTTCAGCCTCCTCATCATCACGGTATGGCACCACATGTTTGTCACTGCTGAAAGGATGAACTCAGAGAGACAGGCAGTGCTCCAAGACTGGCACACTACAAGAGGCGTTTCCCATGGCCCCAGCACCAGGGAAGTGACCATGGCTGTGAGGATGTAGTTCAGCTGGTAGAACATTTCCCTAGAGTGCATGAGAGTATGGGAAGTTGCAACAGGGGATTAGAAGTTCAAAGTCATCCTTAGCTACATATAGTCTGGGTTATATATGAAATTCTTTCTCAAAAAAAAAAAAAGGAGAAAGGAAGTGACAAGGATTTGTTGACAGTGTAATTACTGACTTTGTTTTTTTGGACTTCCCAAAATCACATGATAAGCAGGGGGAAAAAAAGCTTATATTAGTTAGGTGACAATCATGTTCACTCTAGAATTAATGTGTTTCTTTGATTCCCATGAGGACCCAGAGTAGAAAGATCACAAGACATGGATGTATCCTTTATGTAAGTGGCATTCTGTGACATAGAACCTGTGCTTTGATTTAATTCCCCAGATAATGAAAGCATGGGTTTTTCTTTTTTTTTTTTTTTCTCAGAGACAATTTCTTTAGTCCTGGCTGTCCTGAAACTCACTCTGTAGACCAGGCTGGCCTCAAACTCAGAGATCCTCCTACCTCTGCCTCCAAGTGCTGGGGTTAAAGGTGTGCACCACCATTGGTTGACTGAGAAGAGATTCTCTCTCTCTCTTTCTCTCTCTTTTGGTTTTTCAAGACAGGGTTTTTCTGTAGCTTTGGAGCCTGACTTGGAACTAGCTCTTGTAGACCAGGTTGGCCTCGAACTCACAAAGATCCACCTGCCTCTGCCTCCCTAGTACTGGGATTAAAGGCGTGTGGCGCTACTGCCCAGCGAGAAGAGATTTTTTTTTTTTTTGGTTTTTCGAGACAGGGTTTCTCTGTGGCTTTGGAGCCTGTCCTGGAACTAGCTCTGTAGTACAGGCTGGCCTTGAACTCACAGAGATCTGCCTGCCTCTGCCTCCGAGTGCTGGGATCACTGCCCAGTGAGAAGAGATTTTTTAAAACTCCTTTTTACTCAGAGTTGAGAATTTAGTATTAGCGTTTGTACTGATGAACTTCAGGGCATGAAGTATAAAACATGGTCTCAAAGAATCTCTAATAAGATATTTTAAGAGATGGACTAGTTAGAAATCACTTTAACTTCCTGGATGGGAATGCAGGTTATTAGTACAATGCTTGCCTATTATATACAAGTCTGTGGATTTGATTCCCACCTCCACAAGAAAACAACACACCTTCCCATATATATTGTGATTTGTTTAAGCTTCGGAAAGCCAGGGGTTGATGATGTTCACACACTGAACATAATAACTAAAAGTTCGGTTAGTGTCTGTTTGTCTACATGAAAATTCCCGCTGGGTGATTCTCCAGAGTCTACTCTCATGGTAAAGAAGGAGAGTGGTTTTCCCGGCAGGAGCTCCTTGCAGAGTGAGCCTTCTAGGATGCTGGGAAATTGACTAAGCCTCAGGCCACTACTCACAGCTACACTCATGTTTAGGTCTTGCTCATCCATGCCCAGTCATTGTATAAGAAGTTTGTGAAATCGACAGGCTTTCTGGAGAGTGAGCAGTGGGCAGTGATTTACATTGTGGGCCAGCGAGTGCGCTTCTTCCCGGTGGCCTTTGTATGCTGCTGGGGCCCAGGTTGGTATCTTAGTAAAAGCAATTGGGAGGTGAAGAAGGTGGCTATGGGTTTCATCAAACAAAATGGATCTCACTAAAATCATGACTGCATATTCCTATCTAGCTTGTAAATTTTATTTACTTGTTGCTTTATTTTTTGAGACAAGGACTCATTATGTAGACCCCAATGGCAATGGCCTCAAACTCACCAGAGGTGCACCTCTGCCTCAAGTGCTGGGACATGTAGGAGTCCACCTGGAGTTAATCTGCAAGTTCTCATCAGTACAGACCAGAAATCAAGGCCAAAGGCTCAGTGGTTTACATAATTGGTTAATCTCAGTGCTGATCTTCTGTTAGAGTAGCTTCTGTTGACGGGATGTGCAGGCATGTGCACTGAGAGCTGACAGTTTACACATTGTGTATTTGCAGCTGCCATGCTGTTGATCATAGAGCTGACCAAGCCACAGGACACCTCTCTGCACATGGCTTTCTCTGTGCTCCAGGTAACCCCTTCCAAAGCCAGAATCTTTTGTCTTGTACCTTTGTGCCTGGTCCTCTCACACTGCCATTTAGAGGGCACACAGTTTTTTTCCTTCAGTAATTCATTTGTGCATTGCAAAAGAGAACATCTGATGTTTATGGTTACTAATGAAGAATATAACCATTTCCTGAAAGGCTAGTCTAAGTGTTTCTGGGTCTAGTTTGGAGCACATTTATCTCTGGGCAACTTTGTTTTGATATACTAAAGATATGGGTGGTAGAATAAGATCTCCCAGGGTGTATATTTTTGTGAGGCACTGATGGTGATGTTCTCCCATCCAGAGTGAATCAAATGGCACAAATTACCTGTTTGTAGTGAGTGATAAGCATGAAGGGAATTTTTTGCTTTTCCTCTTTCTTCCATTATCAGAAGAGAAAACTTTTTAGAACAGTTGGCAGTTGAAGCCATTTTCTTGCCCTCATATATATACTAGAAAGTGTAACAGCCTTCAGCTGTCCACAGCAAGATGTGATGTGAGGAATTTAGATGAGCTTGTGCATAGTTCAGCAGCTGCAGTGACGACACTGCACATAGGGTTGGGACTGTTTGTCTGCAGGTTGGGCTCCATCATTCTTCATCTCTTCCAGGCTCTCACAGCAGCATCCAAGGGTCTGATCAACTGTGGCATATATGGCTGGACACAGTGCAAGTTCCAGCAGCTAAAGCGTGAACCTCGCCGTGATGCAGACACTCAGACCCCACTGCTGTGCTCACAGAAGAGAATCTACAGCAGGAGCCTAGACCCACCGGAGTTTTCTCTTGCTTTTGCTTCCAGCTCTTCCACCATTCTTTGAAACTATGGAACTGGAACATCCCAGAAGTGAATGTTTCATGTGAGTGGATTCTGCAGGTCTGAAGGAAACACCCCCATCTTTTCTGGCATACCCCAGACTGAAGAACTGAAGGGAATGTAGGGCTGTGGTCAGTAACAATTCTGGGTGAATTAGGAAGGATCTCTCCAGCTGCTCATTCAGGGAGATAGAGCTACCTTCCATCTAAGAGATTCATTAGCCGGGCAGTGGTGGTGCACACCTTTAATCCCAGCACCCAGAAGGCAGAGGTAGGCAGATCTCTGTGAGATCGAGGCCAGCCTGGTCTACAAGAGCTAGTTCCAGGACAGGCTCCAAAGCTACAGAGAAACCCTGTCTCAAAAAACCAAATAAATAAATAAATAATAAAAAGGAAAAAAACTATCTAAAAATATAAATAGATTTGGTGGCTGTATCCATCTGAAATATTTATGACTAAGCAAAGCTCCCTTAGTGACCATTAGAGCTATGGTGGCAGAATCGTATGTCCTATACATGGTGAGAGGAATTGGTCACAGTTGCTATGAAAACCACAGGGGCCCCATAGTTAGAGCCACAGTAGTCACCACAGCTCAGCCAGCCCTAGGATTCTTATTGTTCCCAACATCATTATTACTTGAGCCCTACCAAGCTCAAGGCAGCTTTCTGCTTTCTCTCCAGCACTGACTGCCAGTCCAGCATCTAAACAGTTCCCTAGCGCTTCTTTTGCAGACATACTGGTAGTATTTCTGGGTAACAGTGAGACCAGAAGGTCTCCAGGATTTAGGTCAGAAGAAACAGCCTTATATAGTGAACAGAAGTGACCTAAAGTGAGTTTCCTGTGCACATCCATCAGTCATTGACTTGCAGGTCAAGAATTGTGCCTCAGGGAGTGGTGGGAAATGTAGCAGCCGACAGCATGGAACAAAACCCAAAAGAAAGCCCTTTGCCTTGACTGCGGGCTTTGCTGGCACTCAGTCTGTAACAACTAAAGTCAGAACAAAATGCATATCTATTTATAAGAACATAGTGTAAATAACTATGGATATACTAATATGTGTTGGAACTCTAGTAATAAAGAATAATTTAAGAAAAAAATCATTTGGGCAGTGGTGGCACAAGCCTTTAATCCCAGCACTCCGGAGGCAGAGACAGGAGGATCTCTGTGAGTTCAAGGCCAGCCTGGTCTGCAAGAGCTAGTTCCAGGTCAGGCTCCAAAGCCACAGATAAACCCTGTCTCAAAAAACAAAACACGGAAAAAAAATCATTGATATGTAAGGCTTAGTGAGTTGCCCACTTTAGAAAAAATGATAGGCTTATTTATAAAAGATGGTCCTCAAATATATATTTATATGAACATGGAAAGAATTTGTAAAATGAGGTACTAGGTTCACAGAGATTTGCAGAACAAGGGTTGGGAAGCCAGGATATGGTGAGCAAGAGAAATGAAAACATCTTTTGTTAAAGGGAGGAGCATCCAGAATCCAAGAAACACAGAGGTGAGACCCAGTGTTGTAAGAGTGTGCATTCTCAGTGCAGGCTTAACAAGGCACGCTCACCGTTGGCATCTGAGCACACTTCCTAGGCCTGTTTCCCTCCAGATGAGGTTGCCTTCCAGAATTCTTTTTTTTTTTTTTTGTTTTTGTTTTGTTTTGTTTTTTGAGACAGGGTTTCTCTGTGGCTAGTTCCTGTCCTGGAACTAGCTCTTGTAGACCAGGTTGGTCTTGAACTCACCGAGATCTGCCTGCCTCTGCCTCCCGAGTGCTGGGATTAAAGGCGTGTACCACCACCGCCTGGCTCCCTTCCAGCATTCTTAAACCACATTCTTTTTCCATCATCGTCTTCCCAACTTTTGTGACATTAAAATCCTTTCTTTTCTTTCCTTCCTTTCTTTTTTTTGCAAGACAGGGTTTCTTTGTGTAGCCTTGGCTGTCCTAGAACTCACTTTGTAAACCAGGCTGGCCTTGAACTCACTGAGATCCGCTTGTGTCTGCCTCCCAAGTACTGGGATTAAAGGCGTGCGTCACCACCACCCAGCTTAAAATCCTTTTTTTTTATGATGGTAAACATCATAACAACCTTTAAGTATGGATTTTACCTCCTCCACATTAAAAACAGTTCAGCTGTAGTCTGAGTCAAGTCTATAAATCCTGTCTTCACCATTCTAGGAAAGTCAAGTGTTTGAGATTTGCCTTCGTATGAAGTGAAATCACAAAAAAAGATTTTCTCATATTTAAAGACAATTTTTGCCTGTAGCTCTGATTAAACAAATAAGCCTTTGAAATGCCTATAATTACAGTTCATCCTTTCATTATGTCCATAAACTTCAAATACCCAGAATCAAGGCTGGTGTTGGAGTGCTTCCCCTGCAGAAGTGGTGACATCTTCTAGAATAACAAGCTAGATGGTGCAGGGCATGTGCTTATGGGATAGAGAAGTGGAAGAATCCTCTCCCCACACACAGGGAAGGCATGATTGATATGATATGGGAAATTTTGAAGCTGGATCTCAAAGCAGGGTGAAAGCTTATTTTTACTTCTTTTCTATTGATGGAAAAAGAACGGTTTTTCCCCTTTGAAAAAACACTTGACTGAGCCGTTCCCCACTCAATCATAATGACAAAATTCCATTTCAGAACAAATCTGGAGAAACAGCCATTTTCCTTTTCAAATAAAAGTAACACTTTTGTCTCCATGTGATATCTTACAGCTGTAATTTCAGGACTTCAGAGGCTGAGTTAGAAAGATTACCTTGAGGGTGAGGCTGACCTGGGCTGTGTAGTTGGAAGTCAGTCCCTGGGTTACATGTGTGAAACACTATATCAAAAACAAACAGAAGTAAAACTTTATTTTCATCAAGTACAGAATTGTATCAATTTGGGGTTACCTTTTATTTTTTTCCAAACAAGGGAGTTCAGTTTAACGAATGGGATGAGAAAAGAAGTGAGGTCAAGCCCAAGGAGAGACAAGTCTGCTCCTGGTCCCCAAGGACAACATGACCCCTGGGCTTAAGAGCATCAACATCTGCAGCATCTGTCCCACACTGTAACTTCCCTTTGTTTCTCTCAAGTCTGAAGACAAATCTAGAATCTGGAGTTGGCTTTAGGAAACTAAGGAAAGTGCTGGGGTCTTGGCTGGCCTGAGGCAGCCCAGAGAAAGCAGGGAGAAGGTGGCAAGACATGGCCAGACTCTGTTGGGGACTGTGGTCCTATAGGGTCATCAACACATGAATTACTGAACTTCTTTCTCATGATGCTGCAAGCACATCGACAGGATGACTTATGAGAAAGGCTGTCCTTTCTACAGTCAGAGCACAAAGTAACTCTGTTCAGCTTCATTTTGTTTTTAGAATAAGTCTTGCTAAGTAACCCAGGCTGGCCTTAAACTTTCAGTCTCCTTGCTAAGCCTTCTGAAGAAAGCTGGCAATATGGCAAACACTACCATCAATACTTACCTAGTGCTGGCTACTGCTGCTTCCTCTTCAATATGTGATTGTTTGTTTATTGTGTAGTGCTCATGTATGTGCAGATGGGGGTGCCTACGCATCTGCATACAGGGTAGAAGAGGTGTTTAGTATCCTCCTCTATGATTCTTGGTCTATTCCTTTGAAGCAGGGTCTTTCCCTAAACCTAGAGCTTGCATTCTCTGGGCTAGAAACCATCAAACCCCAGTGAACCTTCTGATCTTGCCACTTTGGATTATGGGCATGTACAAGATACCTGTCTTGTCTCTTGTCAGGTGAGTGCGGGGATCTGAACTCCAGGCCTCATGACTGTATAGCAAGTACTCTTTGTCCTGGAGCTGTGGCTGATGTCTGTAATGCTGACTTCTTAACTCAAGATTCAAAGTTAGGCCTTCTTCCTTATGAGGTACAGCCTTTACCACACAGCTAAAGAACTGAACAGACTCAATAAATACATTACATGGGACCCAAAGGCATATCTAACGTTAAGAGTTTTATTTAAAGACTCATCCCTTGAATATATTTTTGGGCAAGTCAGAACACTGAATCTTGTGGAAATTGCCCTTACATAATAGGTAGTTGTTAGTTGGAATAAAAATTCTGGAGATAGTGATAAATTCAGGAGCACTAGACAATCGATGTGGAAGAAAGCATGTCCTAAATACAGTTTCTGGTGACCAAAAGAATTAGCCCAAAGATACAAGAACCTGAATGGCCAAAGATACATGTGACAAGTTCAAATGAAACGTGAAAACTAAAGTACTGAAATATTGACTATGGAAATACCCATCAACTAAATGGTAAGGACAGAGCCTCCTGCCTCCCTCGCAAGTGTATCTGGAGGCCCCGGAGGCATCACAGCTGGCAGTTTGCACAGCCTTTGCTTTACTGAGTCTCTTATTCTCAGGGCTGCAAGAGGCTTGGCTGTTGGCTTTATGTTTCCCCTACTTATTCCTCTCCCTCATCCTCTTCTTCCTCTTCTGTTTCTTTCTCCTCCTTTTCCTCTTCTTCCTCTTCCTCCTCTTCTTCTTTTTCCTCTTCCTTCTCTTCCTCTTCCTCCTCTTCTTCTTTTTCCTCTTCCTTCTCTTCCTCTTCCTTCTCTTCCTCAGCCTCTTCTGTAACCTTCTCTAACTCTGAAGGCTCTAGTTCATGAGGAGTCTCTGACTTACTGTATGCAATCATGATGCATACAATTATAAAGAGTATTGTGAGTATCAAAATAGCAGAAAGAACTATCAGTTTTAAGTTAAGTACCAAGTCTTTACCTTCATCTTCAGGACTTTGACTTTGATCTTCTGAAGGATTTCCATCTGATAGTTCGGGAGTGGGACCACTGTCCACACTGCCTCCAGTTCCTTTATGTCTGCAGTCAGGGGGTGCAAAGCCATATGAACAATGGCAGTGCCCCAAATCATTGCAAACTCCATGTTCACTACACAGTTCCCTACTACAGGAAGGGTAGGTAGAGAACGTGTTGTTGTCTTCACAGATGAAATTCTGACACACCTTATATGAGCCACAGTTGGTCAGGTTCTTCACATAGCCTTTGTCAGGGATGTCTGTTTCATCACCAGAAGCATCCATGCTCCAGCACCAGTTCACTTTGTGAGGGACTTGGATCAGTGTATGTTTGTGTTTGATTGGTGGTAAGAAGCGTAATTCTGTACATATAAGTTTCCCACACAGACTATTTTGATCTGAACAATTGATATACATTCCTGAAGACTCAGAAGAAGGGCCACAATTTCCAAACCGGTTCCCTCTGCTGTTCAGGGAATTGTAGCATTCATCAGAGGCAGATCTTGCACCGAACCCAAAAATACGTGAGCATTGAGAGCTAGGGTCCAGGCACTGACCCTCAAAGCAGAAGTAAACTTCATGACATACAGAGCCATCTTTCACTATCCTGTTCTCAGGACATATTGCAGAGGTCCCATTACAATATTCTTCCAGGTCACAAATTCCATCAGCAGGACGACAAACCTGTCCCTTCTTTTTAAATTTACATTGAAAACAGCAAAGCTCATTATTACACTCTGCACCCTCCTTAAATTTACAGTTTTCATCACAACATTGGTTACTGGCACAGCTATTACCACAGTCACACTCCTCTGACTCCTCCACCACACCGTTTCCACAACGGGCAGCTCTGCGCTTGCGGCTTTGGTGCCAAGGCTTGTCAAGCAGGCAGGCCCCTCTGCGGTCATGGAGGAAACGGTAGAAGTCGCCAGAGCTACAGTTGCTGAAGCCACTGTCCTTGGTGATATCCTCGTGCATAAGGCAGAAGTGCTTA
>PVIU01016947.1:0-45118 GCA_004026605.1 Ondatra zibethicus
GCAATTTTATGAATGCTTTATTTTCATTAAATTTCTTTAGTTAGTCACATTCCTTGACTAAGAATTTTACTTCAGAAGCTACACAGCTAAGTGTCTTTACAGGACTCTAACAATAAAATCCCTATATCTGGAAATCTTTAATTTAGGGGGAATTTGAATTAGAGGATTTTGAAGTCTGAGTCCTCATAAGTGGTGAATCTGGTATAAAGAGGGCTGCAGTGGGATTATCACCAGCAGAATTAAATGAATAGCACTTGCTACTCCGCTCACTAGTGAATGACTGGAAATGGAATTGCCAGCGGAGGAAAGGGAAGGCAGAGCAAATGATAAATAGGAATAGCTGTGTGTGACTGGATTTGAACAGCATTGAGAAGTTATCCCTGCAGGACAAACCAGAGGTGACGATGGAGTTCCTGCCAGAGGAAGCACACAATAAGGACTTTCCATCATTTTTTAACATGCACAGCATTGTGTATGGAAAGCTACATTTCTGTAAGTCACTGAATAATAGCAGAACTCTACACTCTGGAAAGGAGTTGGAGTATTTGTTCCTTGTTCTCACTTGCATTTCCCTGCTTGTGCCCTATTCATCCCTGTTGAGGGACCTGTAATGAGTCTGCTTACATAAGAATTAGAGTCTGGGCCACACTAGGTTTAGGAAACCCTGATACTATGGCTTGGTTGTTAAGATTTTGTTTTGGGGGAGAGGGTTATTTTTCTTTTCTTTTCTTTTGGTCAAGACAAAACTCACTAATGAACAAACCCACCCATGGTAAACAGGAAAAATGATGGCATAAGCTTGAGTCATTGCATCCCAGATGAATTGCATCAGATTCCCATGCACTAGCTACCTTTTCTTCTGAGTGGTGAGACAGACACACTGGCATACAGGAGTTTTGTCAAATGGTTTTGCTCTCTACTGCAAAGGAAAAAAGGAAAAAATAAATCTTGTATTAATCATAAGCTGGCTCCTCCCAGTGCATATCAGACCTTGATTGTGCATTCCTCATCATCCCCACAGCAATCCTGGTTGACATACTTCAGAGGTCACTGGGCAAAGCTTTGAAGAATATCCTGCTTCCAGTAGAAAGGAACAAAGCCAGGCAGGCCCTTTTCTGAATAGCTTCTTCTTCATGTGTGTCTTAGAGTTTCTATTGTTGTGAAGAGACACCATGAACACATCAACTTATATAAAAGAAAGCATCTAATTGAGGTGACTTGCAGTTCAGAGGTTCAATTCATTATCATCATGAAGGGGGGCATGGTGGCATGCAGGTAGACATGGATCAGAAGGCAGCAGGAGGTGGACCGAATCACTGGGCAGGGCAGTATCTTGACCATAAATGAGACCTCAAAACCTACTTTCATAGTGACACACTTCCTCCAAAAAGAGGACATACTCCATGATGTCACACCTTCTAATAGTGCCACTTTCTTTTGGATTGTGGGAGCCAATTGCATTCAGAATACCACAATGTGTGACTTCACATTCCTAGGAAGGATCATACACCACGCAGTTCTAGCCCAGCCCAGAATACTGTGATTATAGTGCATTCTGCAGTTATTGAGGGCTATAATCAAGAAAGAAAGATGAGCTTAAACTCTCTAAGGTCAGATATAGAAACAACCTAGAATTGGCAAGCCCTAAAGTTAACCACATTGGAATAGGTAAATCACAGGACCTAAAACAAAGGAAGATGAAATACAACCTAAGGTTCTAATGTCCAGTATCAACATGGAGAAAGGAAGGAGAATTATAGGGATATCTGGTAGTGATGTCATCTAATACTTTTCTTACCTCCTACAGAAACACAGCCAGAGACAGCAAAACAAAATGAAACAAAACAAACAAATACCACACACCCCCCAGAAAAAAAAAACGAAAACAAAAAACACCAGAAACCGCCTTTGGCCTATAAGTACTTAAAATTTTCACATAATTATTTTATTCTCTTAGAAAATATATAACTAAGATTGCCTTAATCACCATCCTCATTACAAAGATGAAGTCACTAAAGAGTGGGGAATTTACATCATTAAACCTCCTAAGTACTGCACGTAGGAGATTTAGACACATACCTGTCTGTGATTATACTAATTAGGAGTCTAGACTCTTTTCCATAATACTTGCAAAGTTGACTTTGAAATGAGAAAGTGGGTGGTCCTTAGGAGTGCCTCATTTAAGACTTAATCACCCACCCATTGTGTGGAGGAAACCCAAGAAGTAGCCAGTTATTCCAATTACATTTCTGTCTCCATCCAGTGAAAACGTTCATTTGTTTTTTATTATTTATTTATTTATTTGCCTTTAGGCAAAATCTATGCACTCCTCGAATCTTGGTTCCATTTTATTTTTATGTTGAAGAGTTAGGCATGCTTTACTCTTCAGTCATCAAGTCCCTCCCAGGAGAAAACAGGTGCATGACTTAATGACCAGGAAACTTTGCTTGTGCATTGCTAGCTGGTTACAATACCCTCCTGTGGTTTGGATGTGAAATGCCCCTCACAGATTCATGTGCTTTGAACTTGGTCTTCAGCTGAAGCATTGTTTTGGGCAGGTTTTAGAATCTTTTAGAATTGGGCCCTAGTTTGGTGAAGTGGACCTCGAACGGTGTGACTTTTAAGCCTATGTCCAGTTCAAACTCTGGCCTGCTTTCTCTACTTCCCATTTGCCTCAGTGATGTGAGGAACCCCAGCAGTAAACTTCAGAAATTTTGTTTCACCTTCATTACCATGATTGACAAGACTACCGTGAAATCATGACCCAAATAAACCTGCATGTTGTTCCTGTGTTGCTTAGATGTACCAAAGCATGTGTCATCACCTCCATGGTAGTCAGTAGATTAGCTCTCACTTGAAGAAACACAAAAACAACAACTTTCCCCAGGTAGTCTATGAGTCATAGTTTAGAATGAACATAGCAGAAAAATACCTATTCTAACTTGAGAAATATTTTTCTTCTTTGTAACTTCATTTTTCACAATTAATACATTTATTGTGCTTTGATCAGATTCATTCCATAATCCTCTCTAACCCTCTGATTTCTCCTACTGAATCTAGTCTGTTTCCTTCTTCCCCCCACATATTTCTCCTTCCATATTTTGTTTGTGTTCAGCTCACTGCATTCAAATACAGTTTCCTGCGTGAGCATGGGTAAGATGGTTATTTGCTGGAGTGGAGACCATGCACTAGTAGTGTACCACAACCGCACATGACTCTGCCTCTCCCACCAATCATTAACTCTCTGTAACTCCTCAAACAGGGGTGAGGCTTTAGAAGCCATGATGAAATATTGACATCTCCTGCCTTGTGCAAGTCTCTTGTAGATAGCAACTGTGGCTGTGACTTCATGAGTGCCATAGCCATACCTTGCCCAGAGAAGAGAGCATTTTACAGCACTCCTCTATATGTTAAACTCTTTCTACACCCTCCTCCACATGTTCCTCGTGCCTTGGAAGTGGTGATATAGATATCCTTTTAAGAGTTATGCAATCAACAGTCTATTTTTTCCCAACATCTTGACCTATTATTAGTCTTTACGTTAACCATGCCCCACTGCAAACAGAAGCTTAACTGGCCAAGACTGAAAGCAGTAAAAGCATGTACAAGTATATCATGCATATTTAGAAGGCAATTTCATATCCTGTCCTTATATGAATAGGAGAAATTCTCTCCTCTAGGGTCAAGTTCAGTCATGGACTTTTGAAGTGGTTTACAAGATCAGGCATTAATTTCTGTCTTGTTGATATTTCACCAGAAGGAACATCTTTCCCAGCTGGTTGGTGTTCTAGCTTGCACAATTCATAGCTGGATAAGATCATTGACTACTTTTCTCTGGAAGTAGCTTGCATCGCACTTTCCTTCACTTTGAAAGCAAGACAATCAGGAGGCAGTTCCATCCTGATTTCCCTATGTCCGAAATCCAAAGTGTGAAGTGTATTCAGCAGTAGGGTCTCAGATCTAGTTTTGGTGTGTAATCAAAAGCAATGATAGCATCCTGCGATATTTTTTCCAGAGTGGTTTCAGGACCTAAATTTCATGAGGAAATATCCTATACTTAGCACCAGGGTTCTTACTTAATAATCAGTGGTTAGGGGAAGCAGCATTATCCAACCATGTTTTTAAATTAATTTATAAAATAGAAGAATTCCATAAGCATTTTTCTTTTATATTTATTTTTGTTTAATTTCTCCATTATATCATTTTAACCATTCCCCAACCCCATCTGTACTTAAACCTTTCTGCTTCCAACATTGTTCCGTCTACTTATCTCACTTGTTCTACTTTATAAGTCTTCAATTGTTTCTAGAATCTGCAAAATTCATCTTATAGTCAAAACATTTACCAAGAACAGATGTTATTTCCTGCATATCACCCCTAAAATTACCCAGTGTCCACTTGTTTTGAGAAGCTAGGCTACAACCCAAATGACTTTTCCCTCTCAAAATCCAATGTTTTGCCCTCCAGTTGTAACATAATACATCTATTTTGGACAGATAAACACAAAATGTATGTGTTTGTGAGGAGATTTATTGTAGAAAATTGATTTCTGGGTTATGAAGAACACATGGTTCCTTCATCTTCCCTTTGCCATCTGTCATCTTCTGAAGACCCAGAAGATCCTATGCAATTCTCCATGATTCCAAAGTTCTGGCAATTGTGCTAGTTTGGAAAGTAGTCAGCTGATTCCCAAATTTTAGGAAGTAAGAGTATTGAAAAATATGATGTTATGCTCTTTGGATTCTTTTGGGGGCCCAGCGACCCAGCTCCCAAATGAATCACACAAGAGTCTTATTCTTATTTATAAACGTCCAGCCTTAGCTTGGCTTGTTTCTTGATCACTTTTCTTAATATATATTATCCCATATACCTTCTGGCCTCTATGTTTTTCCCATTTTTTTTTTGTACTTCTTTAAATCTTACTCTGGTGATTGCTGTGTAACAGGATGGCTGGCGCCTGATGACCTCCTCTTTCTCTGGCTACTTCGCCTGAATCTCTTCTCCCAGTTTTCTCCTTATATATATTCTCTTTGCCTTTCATCCCCACCAATCCTTTCTCCTGCCTTGCTATTGGACATTAAGATCTTTATTAGACGATCAGGTGTTTGAGACAGGCAAAATAATCACATCTTCACAGAGTTAAACAAATGCAGCACAAACAAAAGTCACACACTTTAAAATAATATTACCAACATAGAAGTGTTTACATTCAAGGGCAAGTGTTATTCCTGATATTTGAAAGAGAAAAACCAGCTCCACAATTTTGGGCCAAACTTAATCCAAACTTTAATGAAATACAGACCAGGAAGGACTCTGGTCAGGTCCACTCTCTAGAATCCCAGCAAGAGTCCACAAGACATGTTGTAGGGACTTTTGACCGACAAAACCATAAGGCCACCATATTTCCTATGTGACTTTGTTGTTTTCCAAGAACTACGACTCCCAGCATTCCAGGAGGTTACCTAGTCCTTGGGCAGGTGGGAATTACAGGTTGACTTTTACTCTTACACAGGGAAAGATGATATCAAGGAGAAAGAAGGACGTTGCTTTTCTTTTTCTTTTTGGTTCTGTTTTATCTTCGCTGTCAGAATATTGGATAATGACTGTCTTTAATGGGGCCACCAGCTGCTTTACTGTGCCCACTTGCTGAACACACAATCACACCTTGAAATAATATATTATACATTGTCAAAACATCCATAACGCAGTTTACTGGACACACAGAAGTAATCGTTGCATATACTATGCTTTAATAGGCAATGCAACTACATCTGTGTGATGTCTTCTGAAGCGTTGACTATTGTCAAAACTGTCCATAATAAATATAAAGGTCTGTCACAGGGCTACCCATCTACAACAAAGCTTCTTCCCTCAGACCACAACTAGAGTCTATTGAACTATGGTTCTAGTGGGAGTGAAGAGAAATGCATTGACGTTAAGACTTATAGAAATTTTAAAATGAGGTAATTCATATATAACTAGCATCAATAATTTTTAAAAGCATTTTTAAGGAAATATATTCACAAAACTTGGAATAGCAATGTCAAAGAATCCACTTTTTTCTACTGTGGGTTTTAGTTTCATGGAAGAAGGACTGATTTAAATAGATAACATCTGGAAAACTGTCTTTGTCTTTTTGCTCCCAATTTTCTTCTAAGAGATGTCACAATATTCTAGTTTTCCAATAATAATAATAATAATAATAATACAACCTGACAAAGAAATTATTGCTTTTGTTCTGAAAGAGTCATTTGTAATTTGCTTTAGGTTTGAAGATGAAATAGGTAAGGATCAAATGTTTTAGGACTATAACCCAGAAGGGGTATTTGCTTTCCCAGTATCTTTGTCTTGTAAGCAAACTAGAATACCTGAGAGAAATATGCATTTGACAAAGGTGTCAAAAATAGAGTTTATATTCTTATACAGAGGAAAAGACTAATCCAGAAATATCTATTCAAGACTGATATAGGCATGTCATGTATATGAATGAATTGTATACATATGTACATGTCTGTTTCTAATATGTTATGATATTGAATGTTTTCCTCTCACAGATATTTAGAGATCTATATCACTAACCTGATAATCCCCTAGATAACTCCCAAGCTTTTCAAGGTTGCAATAAACTGAACGGAAGCAGTGTTGGCTCTAGCATCTATGTGGTTAACTTCAGGGAAAGGAGACCTGTGCTGGGAGGAGATCACACATTTGGCATGCTTGTGGACCTAAATACATATGTGAATGAGTACTGTGGCTGCTGTAACATTTCAGGGAAGTAGACTTGTCTACAGCAGGGCACTTGTACATAACGACAGTAGAATGATAAAAGGAAGCTAAGCACTGAATTTCTAACACAATCTAGAAAAATACTTTCCAAGGTTAAAGAGAGAAACCTTGGCCATGGACTATGAAATCATATAGTCTACCTTCTTCATTCCATCATTGTTGTCCATCTTGCTATTCCGCTGTCATGAAAGTCTTCACACTTGGTTTAATTAAGAGGAAATACATTTGGAATTAGCAGTTTAATAACTCTGCTCCAGAGAGGCAGATCACAAAGAGCAGCTGCTTGGCCATTCACAGCAGATGGCTCATTTCTTCATTTCTTCAGGCTTCCCTTTCTGAAACAGCTCATCCACTGAATACCAGAAAAGCTCACGCTATCAGTAATTCTGAGTGATGAGAAATGATGAGACATGTTCCTGAGTGGCTCATACTAGGTATGTGCTGTAGGATGCATGTTTCTACTAACCACTGACAAGTAACCAAATGCCTCTTTACGTGTTTTGTTTGTTTTTCAATAAAACACAAGAATTTAGATAGTGCAGAGGGACCACTTTGGAATAGTTTGACATTTGGATGAACTTGTCAGGAGGCTTCTTCTAACTGATGAAATTAGCTGATGGCAAAATGGATATATAAATACTGTGCAGAGACCACCAAAGAAGCACGATGGTATATAAAGAAGCAGAATCAGCTTTTTGTTCTTGAGACTGCCACAGCATGTATTCCTAGATATCTATTCCATTAAGCTCACATTAGAGCATATGGAAGCCTTAATCAAGAGACAGAAGATGAAGCATAAATATTCACACAATTATGTGGAATTGATTCTTTTGGCTTATTTTCTTGCTTGCTTTGTTTTTCCTTTTTTTTCAAGACAGTTTCTCTGTAGTTTTGTAGTCTGTCCTTGAACTCACTTTGTAGGCTGGCCTCAAACTCACAGACATCTGCCTGTCTCTGCCTCCCAAATGCTGGGATTAAAGAAGTGCAACGGCACTGCCTGGCATGGAAATGATTCTTAAGACTGCTTCTCTTTGAAGTATGTCTTAGATTGCTGCTTTGTTGGGGTACTCTTCTGAAAGAGTCAACACAGAGTTCACATTTCACATTATTACTTGGTTTAAAGACAGGCTTATCACTGTGGAGTCTTGCATGCCGGTCTCTCATGCATACAAGAGTCAGGGACACTGCTTAGGTATCCCTTTGTCCTTTGTGGACAGTGTCTTGACTCTCAGACTTCTTTGTATTTGCAGAGGTTGGATCAAAAGTCTGACCCAAATCACCAGAGTGACTACATCTGAGGTGACCTCTAGGTCATTACAAATCTTGATGATTCTACCTTGGCTGTCATAGAAGCAGCAAGACAGATATCAAAGATCATATGCTTTTCTTTTGAAAAGGAGAATCTTCTTGGTTGTTAATTCTATTTCTGGTCTTCATTTTACTGACTATGACCAGATTAGCTTTAAATATAATTAGTATTTTAAAATACACCCACATTCATGACTTAGATTATTAAAGGTCAATGAAAAGTCTTTCTAGTCACAATGTCTGCACTCTGATGCAGCCCTACTATCATGCTGTACTTGCTTCTATTAATCATATAATAATCTTGGGATTTTTAAGGATTTATTTTATTTGTATTCAATTCAGCAATATGAACACATTCATGGAGGTGCCTATGGAGACCAGAACAAGGCAACTGATGCACTATAAATGGAGTTTCAGGCATTCCTGAGCTGCCTGATGTGGGTGTCGGCTCTCCCACACCTCCTCCAGCCCATCACACAGTAAGCTTAGGATGAAATAATTGTTCACTGGTTTATATTTGGTATTTTAACATCCATTTAATCTCATGGTATCAACACTATTACACCTCACAAGTTATCTCATCATAAGCAGTATTAGCTTTAGGCTGACTATGAGAATTTTTCTAGAGTATTCTTTTATCACATGCTGTCTTTAATTGTTTATGGTTTTGAGAAATTTCCCTGCTCTTTTCTATTATTTTTATTCTCTCATACAATATAACCTGACAACAGCTTTCCTTCCCTCCATTCCACCAAGTCTCCTGCACCTCTCCTCTCTCTGAGATCCACTGCTCCTCTGTTTCCCTTCAAATGAGAGCAGGCTTCCCAGTGATGTCAAATGAACATAGAATAACAAAATGCAATAAGACTAAGCACAAACCTTCATTTCACGGCTGTATGAGGAAACAAGGAGGAGGAAAAGGGTTCCAAGAGCAGGCAAAAGAGTCAGAGACACCCCCATTTAAAGCTGTGAAACCTCACTCAGCATAGTTTTTATTTATCAAGGAAGCATAAAATGATAACACTGCACATCACTCAGAAGAAATACACAGAGCAACACCACCTGCTGGGAAGGGAAGAGCCCATGAAAACTGGATCATGTGAACATCACTGGTTTGAGTGTTAAATGGCCACTATTTAGGAATATAGTTTTTTATTTCTTAAAAAGAACTATCTGTGCAATTATCATATGTACTATGAATCAGGATCACAATTGCATTCTTAGGCATACTGACCATATTTTAGGACTCATCATAACCCAAAACTATGCATGTTTGTCCATAGAAACTTAATCTGAAATAGCCTCAAGCTAAATTAATTCTCAAGAATTACTGAAAAAATGAAAAGAAAAAAGTCATGCACTGGAATAGAAAAGATCTAATCTAGACAGATGTAGTGATTGGGATACCTCTCCAGAGAATTATGCAGATAGAAACATGTCAGCTTCAGGATTTAGGAATTCATGTTCAGTGACAGATGACTTGTTTAACAATAGAAAGTTTTATTTTAAAAAAGGAAAGTATATGGAGAGAAGTGGTACAGGGCTTGCCTTTCAAGTGGTCCTCAGTTATGGAAAATGATAATTTCAGAGGTGTACATGATATGTAATATCAGTCATCTGCCATTATTTTGTTTTTTACTGGTATGGGCACAGTCAGTTGCCCAAGCTATCCCTGTTCTTTTCCCTTCCCATTCTCCTCCTAAATTCTTCTCTCTGTTTACAGAAGACAGATTTTGTTTGAAGAACCTGTCAGTTATTGTATTTGAGTTGAGCTGCTTTTTTGGTTTCATAAAGCAATGGTTTTCCATTGTTACTCCAATTCCTTCAGGGCTCTAAAGTTAATAAGTCAGTGAACATCAATCAATCATTTATGTTACATTTGACACTGAGAGGTGAGATATCTCACAAGTGTACACTGCCTGATACTGAGCGCATTCTCAGCTCAAACTTAATTCATTCAGCTTTCATTCAGGTGTGACTTATAGACACATAGAAAAACTAACTTACATTGTGTTTAAAGGAATTTTAACTTTAAAGTTTAATCCAAATTTAATTTTCTAATCAAATTTTTGGATGAAAATAATATTGGAAGAATACAGAAAGGGTTATTTATAGCTCTTCAATTCTTGTTTCGATTTTGGTTATTACACAGAAATTTACACTTTTTATTTTAGTTGGCTGTTTTTATATGGCTTTGGTGGTGGTTATCATGCTTAAAGGCCTCAAGAAGGTATTCTTATTATTCTTAAATGTGTACAATAAACCTGGGCTTCATTAATATTCAAAGTCTTGTCAAAATGAAGCATACTTTCTGTTTCTGTGAGAACTCAGACCTTGACATCCAGACAGAGATCTCAAGAGCACAAGAGAAAGAGGTCAGTGTATTTCAGAGTCCATTGTCTCTGTGTTCCCACTGAAGTAACAAGACTGATATGGGTGCTTGTCTTAGACATGGGCTTCTGCTTTACATTCTGTGGTCTTAGACATGCATTCTTCTAACTGGCTGGATATGGGGTGCTGTGGTGGTTTGAATAAGATAGTCCCATAGGCACACATATTTGAAGGTTTAGTCACCAGGAAATAGAACTCCTCAGTAGGATTAGAAGGATTAGGAGATATGGCCTTGTTGGAGAAAGTATGTCACTGTGGGTGGACTTTGAGGTTTCAAAAGTACACGGCAGGCCTGGGCCCAATCAATCTCTCTTTAGTGTGTGTGTGTGTGTGTGTGTGTGTCTGTGTGTGTGTGTGTGTCTGTGTGTGTGTGTGTGTCTGTCTGTCTGTCAAAACAGATCTAACCACCAGGCTTTTCTTGAATTTCTCAGTTCCTAGATGTTACAGGGACCTCCTGGTTGGCATACATCACTTGATGCTAAACATCTCTAAGAAGGGCCTGGGCTGCCCTTCCTCCTGCTGTCCCTACCTGTCCTCTTTTAGTCTCCTGGCTACAGCACTAGGTTCCCCTCTCTTGCATCAATCTTTCCCTCTTGTTCTCTCCTCTCCTGGTTCAGTGTCATGACCACTCTGTACTCTGCCAGATGTACCTGCTTCTGTCTATGTCTCTCTTTTATCTAAATATACTTTATCTTCCACTGTGACTAGGAGCAGTCATGTCCTTTCCTTTTTATTTCGTTTTTCATTAAAAAATAATTTAAGAAAATAATCTGAGATGGAAAGAAAATTATTTTGTACCTTTGAGGCTTCATTTAATTTTATTTTTTTCATATTTTCCTTTATTGAAAGTAGAATCTTTTCTCATACAACATATCCTAGTTATTGCCTTCCCTCCTTCTACTCTTCCCAGTTCCTACCCACTTTGCCCCACCTCCACTCCACTTTCTATCTTCTCCTTATAAAAAGTATATAAACTCATACAAAGTTTATAAACAACACTGATTTGTTGTATAACTGATTTAGCTAGACTTTCCTATATTTTCCCAATGACCCAAGAGAATACTTTCAAAAATAAATAAAAGTAATCTTTTGCTGTGAAAGAGCTAGCGTTTAGCCTATTTGTGACAATTTGTTTGACATGATTTATCACATTTTTAGTATGCAAAGATAAATAATTCAATATAATGCAGTCGACATTGCTGAAAGTTAAGGTTGTAGGACACAGTAGCTGTACAAACTCCAGCATCCAATTTATTAGCATTCCCCTCCCTGCCCTCCAAATTCGCAAGCTGCTCCTCTCCTGTTCTGTATGTTGAGAGCCTCATGGACAGTAATCACTCCCTAAGCTCCATGAACAATGGAAGCTTGCTCAGACAAAACAGCAAATAAATGTTCACTACCTGGAAACAAACCTCTGCAGGACAAAAATAAGTGGTTTTCTCCTTTCATTTGTCCATTTTCTTAGTGAAACAAGTCCTCAAATCTTTGTGATTACTTAGTGCCAGGCTCATTTTAAGATTCTGAGGTAAAGAATAAATTTGGTCTGTTTACAAATAATATCTTCTATATATTTTTTGAAACTTCAGAAGGGACTACATATATATGTACATATAGATAGATACTATACATATTTATAGTAAACTCATATACAAGGAATATGAGTACAAAGTATTAATATATAATATAGTATATATATTTATATATAATTCGTGTGTATGTAAATATAAGTAGAATAAGATGCACACATACAGCCAACAAGATTTTTGGGTAAACACTGTAGGTGGGTACAATTTCCACACTGAGTTATGCTTTTGTAGCTTATGTCTTCACAGCTGCCTTGGTGTTGTTATTGTTCTCTTCTATTCAAAATCTTAATGTAGATACTGGGAAAACTTTCCTGGGTGATGAATTTAGGTAACACCCCCTTCATCAGCCTTCAATACTATATTTTCCACCTAATGAGCTACGTTTGTTGTTTTCACTTTTCCTGTTTAGCCAAAAGTTGTGATCTCATATATCCACAAACTGGTTTAGAAACGATAGATTGCCTATGGCAGAAGACTTAGGATAAAGATGGAAGAAGCCATGTAGTCAAGAACAAAGCAGACCACCTTTGAATAACTGTGAGGCTGTGTGAGCTGAGCCGTGGTAATCAAGCGAACAGAGTGTAAAACCACAGACACTTAAGACTGAGGACAAAGCCAAATGCAGCCAACAGTTCTAAATCTATGACTGAGCAGCTTCACTTTGCAAACTATAATCAGCATGTTCCTATTCTAAGAAACAAGGACAACTAGTTGTTTAGACAATCACAGTAAGAATTCCTGCTATCTATAATCAAGCATAACAGTTGAAAGGACAGCAGACATATTTTACAGATTGGGAGTGTACTGATGTTGTGAACCCATTTCAAACTTAGTGTAGTTCACAGGGGTAGCAGAGATAACATGAACATTAACACTGGTAAAATGGAAAACTGATGACAGAGAGAAGAGCAAAGGACAACAGGAGTACCATCTACCCAACAATGCATACATGATGTCCTCTTGGAAGAAAAGGATAGTTTGGAGTGGACTTTCAACAACACAAGCCGTGGGTTCCACATCAAGAACAGCATGCATGGCAAGGGAACCATTGGGTTCAAAAAGTCATAATGTGTTTGCTGCTAGAGCTCTCCCAAGAGCAACCCCAAAGACACAAGCAAGGCATCAGGACACCTGCACTGAAATTAAGTAGCCTTCATGCTTCATCTTTTGAACTAAATTATTTTGACATAAATTATTAATAAATGCTGTTTCAAGTTGGGAACATTTCAAATCAGCAAGAGAATTGGTTTCTCACTTTGGTTAACCCCTCTTTAGACAACCTGGTAGTTCTTTATCCCCTATGATCACCATGTCAATGACAAACTTAGGACATCAAATCAGCATGTCACACTACAGCTAAACTTCTGGACTTTAGTGACCTTCATGTCTCAGTTTCCAGAGCAGTTGGAACAAAAGGTATGTACCACTGCCCTTGACAATGCTGAAGCATTGATCTTAGTGTAAAAAAATATTCTAGCTATGAATAGTATGTGGAGTGAGAGGAAACCAAGGTATGGGTTCAGACTTTATAGCCAATCAAATAATATAGCTAGCATTCTAGCAAAGCTCTTATTTGGAGACTAATTATGCCAATGAAAAAAATCTTTAAAAGAATGGAAGTTTTCTTGTTTAGTCACAAATAACAATCATTTTCATTCTTAAAATAAAAGGTTCATAATCATTTGAAGTGTCTGTCATTTTTTACAATTGTACAAATGCGTATTTCAGATTAAGATCAGTATAATATTAGGTCTCAAACCTGGGTTAAAAGACTAACTAAGATGCCTTTTTAACATATCAGAACAGACCTAGCCACCTGGTTCTCCATGCATCCATCCCTCAGTCCCTATCTGTTACAGGGTATGGCTGGCATACCCCATCTGTTACTGTAAACTTCTCCAGTCTAGGCTACGCCAGCTGCCCTTCCATATATAATCGAGCCAACTTGGTTTCCAAGTCTTTTGGTCTACCCTCTACCCTCCTGGCTTCTTGGTCTCCTGGTTTGCTGGTTCTCTCCTCTCTCCTTCCCCTCTCCCCTCACATGGCCTGGCTCATGTTCATTATGGGCTCTTCCAGATGCCTCTGCTCTCTCTCATACATGTAATAAATCTCCTTCACCATACCTAGTAGCAGCCATGTCCTTTTTCATTTATTTTTTTCATTCATATAAAGGCATTATTTATTATATAAATGACAGGAAAAGAGCCTTTAGCTAAAATTTAAAAATTATTTTGGGTTTATTCTGTTTGAAGTAAAGAATGCTTTCAACACACACACACACACACACACACAGTAAAACCAAGTGACTCAAACAAGAAAAGAAATAAAATGGAGAAAAGATGGGCAGGCTTAACAGTACAATATTAAAAAGAACACGAATCATCTGCTTGCTTATGGCCTGCAGGGGAGTTAAGTCACACAGTGTGCTTTGTCATACATATTTCCTTGTTTGTAAATTTATGGCTTTGCGTATATTTGTGAGAACCAGGCATGGTGTGGGGATGTGTGTAATTCCAGCACTGAGAAAGCTGAGGCAAGAAGATCACAAGTTTTAGGCAAGTAAGAACAAATTAGAAAGACAATGTTTTCAAAAATAAATAAAAGGAGGCTTATCCTATTTATTTTGTGAGATATATATATTTCATAATGCATATGGATAAAATAAAATATATATACATATATATGCAATTACAGGATATCTTAAGAGTTTTGTTTGTTTGTTGTTGTTTTTAGAGACAGGGTTTCTCTGTAGCTTTGGAGCTTATCCCGGAACTAGCTCTTGTAGACCACGTTGGCCTCGAATTCACAGGATCCACCTGCCTCTGCCTCCTGAGTGCTAAAGGCATACACCACCACCGCCCAGCTCTTAACAGAGTTTTTAAAAAGATAATATGTTATGAAGTTACTTGGAATTTGGTTTCTCTAAATGTGAAGAAGGTATCTGTAAACAGAATGACTTGATTCATTCCAACTTCTTTAAGAACCTTCCAGCATCTGTATGGGAAGCCACAGAAAAACATAAGTCCCATGCAAAAGGTCTGAGCTTTCCTAAAGCCTACAGTGAACCTTTGTTTTGTTCTCAAATAGTGTAACTGTGCCTACACAAGCTAAAATACATTCTAGGATGTGTGCTCTATTTATATGAAATCATTAAGGGGCACCCAAGGGAAAGGGGGAGCTCGTACTTTCATTTGGAAAAGGGTTATGAGCGTAGAGAGAGGAAAGCGGGAGCCTGTCCCAGAAGTACTGCATTTACACACGGCTCTGTTCAGGAACTGCTGAAACAGAGAAAGTTGAATGAGACAAATTACATACCTTTTAGTAAAGCTACAGAATGTTCCTGCTGTAGCTCTGGTAGGTGGGTGCTCCAATATGATGATTCACTAAGGTTTAAAGAAGTTAAATCATTTTGTATCAAATGGAGGAGTAGAAGGGACCACTGTGCTGTGAGCCAGAAAAACCTGATCTGCACATACACAGATGAGAACTCACTCTTTGTGAGACTCATCCATCCTTAAGGACTGTGCTTAACAAGTGTCAGGAACTGAGCAAAGGCTGGAAAGGGGAGCCATGGGCAAATGCTCATGACTTAACTGCGCTTGTTTCAGAGAGAGCTGCCAATCTTATGTCAATGACAGACCGCTCCAGAGGCTAATTGCTATGAATGAGAGACTGCTAGAAATATTTTAAAATGGACGCTCCCTCCACTCACATATTAAAATAAAGCTAAGGAATATGTTCAAGATTAATACTTAAGTCTCATTTTGTCATATTTAATATGTCTACTCTGGTTTAGTGAAGAAATAAAGGATGAACATCATTCCAAATTTGTCTACAAAACCTCTAAACAAGAAAAGGATACTGTAGGCTAGTTAGAGTGCAAGAATTTTTAAGAGAAAATTCTATTCTGCATTATTTTGATATCTCTAGTGCAGATTATTCAAGATCTGAAGCATCTGAATGCTTGCCAAATGGGTAGGAAAGCCAGACCACATCCGGGGACCATGCTCTACCCTTGGAAATTTCTAAGCATTATCTTTATTAACATTTTTATAATGGGTGAACAGGTCACCCTCTCCCTTATCGGATCAACTTTTGTTTCCTGGACCTCATTCTCCACCTGACAATAAAGAAGTAGACATTGATATTCTATGTCCCTAGACTGATGCTCATAAAAAATTTCATCACTTTTAGTATCTTCTATCTAAATGAAAATGATTTACATTCAGATGAAACAATGATCAAATTGAAGATGAAGAACTGACTCAGCAGTTAAGAGCATTTAGTGTTCTGTTATGAGGAACTGAGTTCAGATCCCAGATCGACATAACAACCAAGATATCTTCCAAATACCTGTAAATTCAGATTCAACTAATTTGACATTCTTTTGTGGCTTCTACACATACACAGCTCTACCTATGCACACACATACGTTTTCACACACATACATGTGCATGTACACACATGCATACACACACAAATAAATGAAAAAATATTGAGGTTATGACTTTACTTCATCTTTTATAAGATATTTTTAACACAATACATTTTATCATATTCCTTTTCCTCCCCCAACTCATCACAGCTCCTCTCAGTATCCATAACCAACAAACATTGTGTTTTTTCTCTCTCAAAAAATAGAAAAAACAACAAAAATCCAAAATAAGATAAATCAAAATCAAAGCATAAATAAGAAAAATTAATGAAAGAAAATCAGTAAGACAAAATAAAAAATTAAACAAGACAGAAAGAGAGAGAGAGAGAGAGAGAGAGAGAGAGAGAGAGAAGCATACCAAACTTCTCCCCCACCAAAACAAACAAAAAGGCAGATGGAGTCCATTATGTGATGGTAGGAGGCTTGGGCATGGGCCATATTCTGGGGTATGGTTGATATATCTATTGTGGAAAAAACTATTTTCTCTTTCCCAACTGTTTACAATAGCATCTTTGTTAGAGAGGTAGGACTTAGTTTTCACCCTCCCTCATTAGTGCTGGGATTTTGGATGATGTGAACCTGTACAGGTCTTGTGCACACTGTCACAGTCTCTCAAAGTTCATATGTGTACCATTCTTGATGTATGTGGAAGACGCTGTTTCCATAAAGTCATCTACCACCTTTGACTTTTATCTCTCACCCTAGTCAGCATCATATGTTGAAAATACTTTCTTTTTACTATTGTGTATTTCTAGCTTTTTTTTTATCAGAAATCAGATGTCCACAGGTGTGTAGATTTATATCTGAGTATTCAATTCAATTCTATTGACCAACGTATCTCTTTTTGTGCCAATACTGTTTTTATTAGTATAGCTTTATAATAAATCACATTTTGACTCATACACTGACAGTAGGGAATTTCAATAACCTATGGGTGACGCAAACAACAAAAAAACAGAATAATGTGGGATCTATCTGAATATCTAAATGGATATAACATATTTACAGAACATTTCATCCAAACACACAAAAAGTACACCTTCTTTTCAGCATCTCATGGAACTTTCTCCAAATTTGACCACATACTCAAATACAAAAAAATTCTCAACAAGCACAAGAAAATCAAAATAGAACCCTGCATCTTATCAGACCATCAGAGTGTTAAAGCAGGATACCAACAAGTAGAAACAACAGAAAGTTTGCAAACTCATGGAAACTGAACAGCTCACTACTGAACAAAAAATCGATCAAGATAGAAATTGGGAAATCAGAGACTTTGTATAACAGGATAGAAATGAATTCACAGCTACCCAAACTCATGGGAAACACTGAGGCTCTTCTAATAGCACTAATGCCTACATAAAAAATGAAAGCTCGCATACTAGCAACCTAATAGCACATCTGTAAGCTCTAGAACAACAAGAAGTTATTGCACCCAAGAGGACTAGAGGGCAAAAACATAGTCAAACACAAGAGAGAAATAACAAAAAGAGAAACAAACACACAAAATGCAAAGAATCAATGAAACAAAGAGTTGGTTCTTTAAGAAAATCAACAATATTGACAAACCCTTTTCTAAGTTAACTAAAATGCAGAGATAGAGAGAGAATATCCAAATAAACGAAATTAGAGATTAAAGGGATGAAATTCACTGACTCATAAGGAAATACTTTAAAATCTATATTCCAATAAATTGGTCAGTCTAAAAGAAATATGTCATTTTCTTGATAGTGACCATTTACCAAACTTAAGTCAAGATCAGATAAACAATTGAAACAGACATATAACTGCTAGTGAAATAAAAGCAATCATTAAAAGTTGTTGTATGAGAGGCCTCTTGTTTGCTTCCTAACCACCTAGACTCCCAAAATAACCACACAAAAACTATATTAATTAAATCACTGCTTGGCCCATTAGCTCTACATTCTTATTGGCTAGCTTTTACATATTAACTTAACCCATTTATATTAATCTGTGTATCACCATGAGGCTGTGGCTTACTGGGTAAATTTCTGGCGTCCATCTCCAGTGGGGCTATATAGCTTCTCTCTGACTCCACCTTCTTTCTCCCAGCATTCAGTTTAGTTTTCTCTGTCTAGCTCTATTCTTTTGCCCTATCACAGGCCAAGACAATTTATTTTTTAACCAACGGTATTCACAGCATACAGAGGGGAATCCCACATCAAAAAGTGTTCTAACCAAAATAGGTTCAGAGTCAGATATTTTTAGTACAGAATTTTATCGTACTTTTAAAAGAGAGTTAATGCCAATCCTCCTCACATTAGTCTATACAATAGAAGCAAAAGGAACATTGCCTGAGTCATTTTTATTCTTTTAAAAGTAAGATAATACAGAACATTTTGTTTGTTTTATACCATTTCTAGCTTGTATAGTAATAGTATTTTCTAACATTAAGTATATTATTTCAAATGACAATATCTTTCCATTTTATGCAACAAAAGTATGAATATGAATATAATCATTTATATATGAAACTTAATTGATTTATTCCAAAGATACATCAGTTGCTTCCACATCTTGGCTATTGAAGAAAGAAGATTTTTATTTATTTATTTATTTATTTATTCTATTTACTGTTTAGTACAAGAGAACAGGTCACTTTGCATAAGCATTGATTTAATTTTTGTTACACAGTGAGAGGTTACTGAATCACAAGATAGCTATAATTTGTAATGTTTTTGGCAACTTCCATTGTACTTTTCATAATGTCTGCCCTAATTTTTGTTCTTGTCAACAGAACCCACAGATTATCTTTCTACATATCCTTGCCAATATGAGTTATCTCTACTCTTCTCATAATATCCAACCTGTCAGCTATTATATAAAATTGAACTGGATTATTAACTTATTTCATTTACAATTATATTGAGAAATTTGTCACATCTTTATCATAAATGCTTCCATGCTTTCCCAAAATGCTTTGTGATTTAATAACATTAATATTGATGGTTTCTGATGAGGGTGAAGGACTCAGGTTTTTTAAGGGACTGCTCACTGAATGTATGACCATGCTCCAAAAAAGTACAGGGTAAACTTAAATTGAACTTGCTTTTTCTTCTTTTTTTGGTGGGGGGGTCACAAGAGTGAGGAAAGTAGGCCTGGAAGTACTGGGAAGTGAGTGTAATTGAAGTACAGTATGTGAAATTCCCAAATAATCAATAAAACCTTATGTTTGAAAAAACATTAATATTTCTTTCAAAACTGCAACCTGGTTTTGAAAATGCTCCTCCATCTCAGAGAAGGAATCAAAGGCATTGAGAGGTAAAGGACAGCCTCATCCATGCAGCAAATAATTAGTGTAGGTCATCTGGACACCTGTGCTGGCTGCACTCAGCACACAGCCCAGGAAAACATACATTAGTGGTCATCTGGACACCTGTGCTGGCTGCACTCAGCACACAGCCCAGGAAAACATACATTGGATACCTAAAGTCTGTAAGGAATTTTAACTATGCTGGAAGAACTTGAAAGAAGTACATGCTGAGAAACTTCAGTAAGTCAGAGCAACAAGATCCATGAGTGAGTTCCTTCAAATAATTAACGACTATGTAGAATAAAATTCCCTTGTGGTTTCTTTCTCTGAGATTCAATTTTTTTTCCTTTGAGTGAATTCTGAATAAACCAAACTTCAGGAAGCAAAGTCACTGTTTTTGAGTCAGATTCTGTAGAGCTGAGCCTATACCATGTTTGGCATGTATTTCTCTTCTAAATTTTTATAACTAAAAGGCTATTTAAAGGATTCATTAGCAATTTGTATTGTCCCCTTTTAAACAGTGTACAAGTCAGATTTTGTTAATTTGGGTGCTTACTTTTAAAATCTTTCATGTGGTCTTGATATTAATCTCCCTTCTGAAAAAAATAGTTGGTTGGATTTTCTTCTGTACCTTGGATCTTTACTTTGGAAATGGTTTCTTATGTTGTACAGAATTTTAATCTCATGTAATCCAATTTGGCAATTCTAGGTGCTATTTCCTTTGCTACAGAGTCATTTTTCAGAAGATGTGTGCTTATTCATGTCTTGAAGTATGATTTCAAGGATTTTTGTTTTGAAATTTCAGGTCCTGTATTTAGTAAGGTCTTTAATGAAATTTCAATAGATTTGGATGCTGGATAAGAAATTAGTCTTTAATTAAATTCTTCTGTGTACATATTTAGGTTTTCTATCATCTGTTTTGGCTATTTTTATTTCTGAGTTATGAGTTCTCTGCTATAGAGATTTTCATTGGTATGGATCTTGGTCTATTGATACAAATTTTAGGTCAATCTTATTATATGTATATTTCTGCTCTTGATTAAGGTATTGTGATTGTGCAGTTCATTTAAAACTGTAATGTATAATTAAGAAATACAGGTTACTAGTCTTCTATAATAGTCAAGCTTGTAGTCATGTTAGCTAGGTTAACTAGATAGATAGAAATATATTTCAGCTAGATAGATAATCTTCAAAACCTTCAAAGACCTTCAGAATATGACATTTAAAATATTTTAAGAACTTAGAACTTTTCATGACAGTGAGACACATCTGCTCATGGCAGAACCAATTATTTCAAGAGGAACCTCGGCATTGAAGAGGCTCCTCGTGGAGTTTGTTAGCCATTTGGGCAAGACACTGCTCTTGCTTGGACTGCTTGATGATATGCTGTATGAACTGGACATGCAGGAGCCACAGAAAAGTGACCACTGAACTTATCTAAAGGTGAAATGATCCTTCAGGGTTCCTGCTTCATGAAAGAGTCTGCTAGACATTCTGCAAGATACAGAAGAAAGTGACTGACAAATTGCCAATATAGGCAGATCTGTCTTTGAAATTTCCTTCTTCATGGAAAAGTCTTCTGGATACTATGGACCTGTAGGCTGAAGATGGACTCCCCAAAGGTACAGAAGAACTTTGGGTGACTGTCCAGGCAGCAAGATGTCTCTGTCCATTATAGAGTTTTGGAAGTTGTTTACAATGTATTTTCTGTTAACATGGGTAATATTATTTCCTTCTGGGGCCTTTGATGGAGTTGAAGAATAGATAGTTATCATTTTCCCTAGTTATGATAAAAGATAAAGTATATATCAATATTATAACTATAATTATTGCTTGATAACTGTTTTACTATATGTAATTTTACTATGTTAAAGTTAAAGCCTTCCTTTCTATTTAAACAGAAAGAGGAAATGATGTGGGAAGGTTTTCTGTCTATGTGTTGCTTTTATTGGTTAATGAATAAAGAAACTGCCTTGGCCTGTGATAGGGACACAGTAGAATTAGGCAGGGAAAACTAAACTGAATGCTGGGAGAAAGATGACAGAATCATGAAAAGTCATGGAGCTGCCAGAGGGGAAAGACATGAGCTGCCAGCTGGAAACTTGCTGATAGGCCACAAGTCTCATAAAATATAAACTAATGAAAATGGGTTAATTCTAGATATAAGAGATAGCTAGCAATATGCTTAAGTGATGGGCCAAGCAATAATTTAAATAATATAGTTTCTGAGTGGTTATTTTGTGATCTGGGCTGTCGGGAATGAAGGAGCAGCCTCCTACTATAGTTCTTTATATTTATATTCATTTCTCTTTATACATATGTATGTATGTCTGTGTTGAGTATATGCCGCATGTGTGCACATACCCGCAGAAGTTAGAAGGAGGCTGGGTTTACAAGCCTCTGTGAGTCATCTAACTTGGGTGCTGGATACTGAACTCAAATCCCCCTAATTAAACTAAGCCATTTCTCCAGCACTTCCAATAAGTATTTTATCACTAGTCTAGTGTATTCATTTCTGTAGCATCATGCTGTGTTTGTCACTATTGTTCTGTAGTGAAACTGTGGGTGCTGGCTTTAAGATCTCTTTTCCTCAAGTTTTCCTCCTTGTGACATGTAGACCTTTACCTGTTGCCTGCAAGATGTAGGACTTTCAGCTACTCCTCCAGCACCATGGCTGCCTGCAGTCTACCATATCCCACCATGATATAATGGACTGAATCTCTGAATTGTAAGCCACCCTAGTTAAATGCTTTCCTTTATAAGAGTTGCTCTGGTCATGATGTCTCTTCACAGAAATAAGAACCCTAAGACAGGTAGTCACACAGATGAGAAGGGAGAAGGACCAGCAAAAGAACACAAGCAAAAACATAATGCCCCATGAAAACAATTATGTGTGTGTGAATTTAAAACTGTTTTGATGCTTACTTTCTTAAGACAGCTCACTATCCTGAGTGTAAACTTTTCTCTGATTTCTGGGAAAGATGGATAAAAGTGGTATTTTCATGAGCATCCTCCTGTTCTCCTGGGACTTAAAGAAGTTGAAATGTTTCTGCTTATAGTTTTGACTGGGCGGGGGGGGGATCGTTTGGGCTCAACATGGGGACTCTTTGTCATTGGCATGTTTTTCTACAGTTCAAAGTGATTAGGAGTTTGATGTTTTCATATTTTTGTACTTGTGATGCTAAAGTGGTAAAGCTGAATTTCAGCTTCTGTATAAAGTCAAAGGTTCAAAGGGAAATGATTCAAATGAATAGTTTGAAAATTGCGAGACAAAATGTAAATCATATGTAGGAAGAAGCTTATTAGCCTCGTTGTCCTTTCTTTTCTAAGAATATGTGTAAAATGTGGTTTTGAACAATTTCTGTGGGGAACAATGCTAAGAAAATGTCTCTTAAAATGGGGACAAAATACCGTGTGTAAGGATCAATGAACTATGTATTAGAAGTTATTTTGTAAAATGGTAAGTGCCAGTTTGGGGTCTGGAATACCCAAAATAATTTACTATGTAGATTCAGCACTATATTTGCAAATATCAACAAGTAAATATGATTATTAAATAAGTTATTAAATCTTAACAATAGGGAAAAATAAGGCCAAGAGAAAATCAGTGGTTTCTTCAGGAAGTTTGAAACTCTAGCCAGCCTACTGTCACATAGACAGAGTCAGGAGCAAAGGAGTAAGATTTTAAAAAACTAAATAAACAAGCAACCAAACAAACAAAAAACCAGAAAGACTGCAAACCTTGAAAATTTTACGAAAATATTCAATTATGAGTTAAGGACTAATGTTAATGTGCTTCAGGGAGGATTAATCTAACTCAGTCAGCACTCAGAAGCATCTTAGTACTAACAGCCAAAGTTAAAAAGCGAATCCCAATACACAGTTATAATCCAATAAGGTAAGCAAAAATCATCACTCAAAAGAGGTGTGATGGCTAGTGCCAATTGTCAACTTGACATGTGGTTCTAGTGTGACCTATGAGACAAGTTTATGGGATTACCTGTCAGGGATTACCTACCTTAGGTGAGCACCTGGCTGAGGTGATGTTCCTTTTTGTTGTTGTTGTTTGATGCAGGGTTTCTTTGTATAGCATCTCTGGCTGTACCAGCACTTGCCCTGTAGACCATACTGACCTCACAGAGATTCACCTCCCAATTGCTACTCCACCACAGCTTCATGGAGGGTGTCCTTGGTTTTGTTAATGTGGTGGGAAGACCTGTACACTGTGGTGGTGTCATTGCCTGTGCTGGGATCCTGGACTCTATCAATAGGAGGAAAGAGACTGAGCACAGTGTCTCCTGATAACTGAAATGTGGATGCAGTAAGAGTGACGGCTCCAAGCTCCTACCGCCTCAGCTTCTCCCTCATGACGGACTGTGTTTTGAAACTGTGAGACAAACTGCTCTCTCTTTTAAGTTGTTTTTGTAAGTATTTTATCATAGAAGCAAGACAAGAAACTACCATGGGGAAGAAGGAAAGAAAGCACTTTAATTTATTGAGAATAGATATTTTTCATACAATATATCCTGATTATGTTTTTCCTTCACCCAGCTCTTCCCAGATTCTCCCCACTTCCCCACCCATGCAAGTTCACACCCTTTCTTTCTCTCTTTCATTAGGAAACAAACAGGTGTCTAATTAATAATAAGATAATAATAGTGATAGTGATAAATAATATAAAATAAAAACAAACAAAGCAGAATAGGACAAGACAAACAGAAAAAGAAAAAGTGAGAAAAACACAAGAAACACCTACAGACAGAGACATAAACATTTGAACACACAAAAATCTCATAAAAACATAAGCCGGAAACCACAACATAAGTAAAAGACTCATGAGGTATTAAGAAACATGCCAGATAAAGCAGTATGATACAAAAACAAACAAACAAAACAAAGATACCATTGAGTTCATTTTCTGCTGCCTGTCTACCACTGTACATGGGGCTCGGCAAGTGTAGTTTGCTTTCCCACTGAGACTACATTGGAGAAAACTAAATTTTCTTTCCGAGTAGTTATCAATTGGAGACAGCTTCTGGCTAGGGATGAGGATTTGTCTTCACTTTTCTCAGCACTGAGGCACCATCTGACTTAGGCCTGGCAGGTTCTCTGCACGCTGCCTGTATTCTTCAGGATCGCCATTGCTGTGAAGAGACACCATGACCACAGCAACTCTTAGGAAGAAAACATTTGATGGACTGGCTTACAGTTTCAGAAGTTCCGTCCATGATCATCATAGTGGCATCAGGCAAGTAAGGAACTGGAGCTGAGAGACCTTGCACCTTGACTCACAGGCAATAAGGAATGGTCTGGGACACTGGGAGTGGGTTGAATATATGAAATCTCAAAGCTTGCTTTGAGTGACACACTTCCTCCCGCAAGACCACATGTATTCCCAAAAGACCACACCTCCTAATTATGCTACTCCCTTTGGGAGCATTTTCTTTCAAACCATCACACTGCCACAGACTCAGTGAGTTGATATGTGTATCAGTCCTATTGTGTTTAGAAGTTTTTCTTTCCTTGGTGTCCTCTGTCCCCTATGATTCTTGCAACCTTTCCACCTTCTGTTTTGTAGAATTCCATGTTCACTGAGGGGATAGAAAGTGAGAGACCTTGGAACACCCTAACACATTTTAATTTTAATTAATTAATTGGTTTAATTAAAATTTTGTTTTCAACAAAACTACTTTCAAAGTGACAGTAAAATAAGAATATTGTATGAACAGATCCTGTGAAGTCCTTACCAACAACCTCACTGTAAGAAGTCCTGAAGAGCACAGAGTCAGCTCCTCATTAACACAGCGGCTCTGTACCCTCCTGGAAGTATCAGCTATGCTTAGGAAGGAATGTGTCATTCTTGGAGATTCTCCAACCAGCAGCCCAGAATGTCAGGGAACATAGGGAGAGGAGTGATTCTCTTTGATATTAAATATGGTTTATAGCAGTTTTGGCTTCTATCTCTAGCATGAGTATACTTCCCAGTTGGACTACAGTTTGTTTGAAAAAGTTGTAGCATCAATCTCAATGCTCATAGCACCTACATCAAGCTTTAATATGAGACAGCATTTCAATTTTTTGCAGTCAAGAATTTTTATGTAGAATTCTAATCTTTATGTATTTATGTGTATGCAGAGAAAAGATATATTTTAATTGGCACTGAATGTCTGAACAATGTATTAATTCTATTAATTTAGTGATTTTGACTGTTGACACTGTAAATAGTCTATTGTGATATAAGAGGAAGAAGAGGAGGAGAGAGAACTTGAACAAAACCCAGAAAAAGTTACTATGAGAAATAATTATGAAAGAGCCAATTTTATTCCCTCATAAGACCAATTAAAAAATTATGTAAAACATGAGACTCTGAGCTCAATTAAGTTAGGTGAAGAATGGGGGTCATAATGCTTTTCTGGAGAGTGGAGGTCATGATGCCTCCTTGGAGAGTGGTTGTTTAGATTAGTTACTGTAGTGGATGAAAAATGCGGAGCTTAAGATTTTCTTTCATTCATTTAGGCTACTCTGTATTTTATGGCCCATTTAGATTTTGCCATTAGAAATGACATTGTCTGCATATTATAATTTGATTTTAAGTAACTTTTGTGTGAAGAAATAAAAGCCTTCCATCTCGCCAAGGTTATAAGAATTATTCACTGTCGGTCTCATCAGGCCAAAAGTTCCATTATATCCAAGGGAAATAACCAGGCTGACCTAGCAGCTAGAACAGCAGCATTCCAGAGCCCAAACCTACCTCAATCACCTCAGGGAGTTCATTCAGTACAGCCCACATTCTCACAGTCACCCACTGATACCTGGCAAATTCTGTCCTACCTACATCAGCCTTTCTTCCTAATAGTAAATCTCTGTTTCATTTTGTCAAGGCTCACCTCCCACCCACCCCTGAGCACTCAGAGTCCTTAAAAGCTATCACTGCCTCTTATAAAATCTGTCAAAATTCAGATCCCAAGAACAAATATCATAGCTTCCCTTTTCCCACCGACCAGGCCAAGGGCTCCCTTCCAGGAACTGACTGGCAGCTGGATTCTATTCATATGCCCACGGTCAGAAGAGTTAAATATCTCCTGGTCTTGGTGGGCACCATGTTTGGGTGGATTAAAGTGTTTCCCACCACTAACAAGAGGGCCCAGACAGTTTCCAATGTTCTCTAAGCGATATAGCAAAACTTCCAGAAATGCCTCCTATGAGTGTCTGATCCCTGTAGCTTCTACTCCAGGTATGCAGATTGGACTTGTATGTCTGGGGCTGGAACAGCTTCTGCATTCAGAAGTGACTCACTGTGTAAGCTCAAGTTTGTGGTATGTTTGAGAAAAATCACTGATTTTCACTTTTCGGGATTTTCTGGTTCCATCAAAAAGTTGATTCTAAGCTTCTCATGACTGATGGATGAAGCAGGTCTTCCTGTCAGGGACCAGCATCAACAAAAATACCTCTCACCAGGGTAAAGGCATGGGGATTTAGAAATATAATAAAGAATATGAAGGTACGAATGAAAATAATAAATAATAAAAATAATAAAACAGAGAAATATATGGGATAGTATCACGAGGGAATTCCAGTGAGTACTAAAAAATGGCCCCCATTTAATTTCCAACTGCTTAAAATACCCTAACCCCAAAAGGTGAGAGTAATGCAAAAGACTTCATTAACACAATACAAGTAAATAAACATACCAATTGAAAGCCGCAGGCTGAATTAATAGTTATACATTCTGTTGCTAGAACAAAACAAGTCATGCTTACACCCTAAAACAAAACATTCTGTAGGCAAACCACTCCCTGGGTTGAATCCCAAGTTATCTCCATAAAGGGAACTGGAACTTGGTTGGATCCTTAGACTCTTGTTTGAGGTAGAAGCACAATAACCTTGAAGGGACTAGAGAAAAGTTCCAACTTTCTGACGTTTGGTCAATGTGGAAACAGGCTCACTTTTTGGGGGCCTCCACATCTTCCCGTATACATTGTGTAGCCAGAGTTGGCATACAAACGCCTTAATATCATGGGTTCTTTAGGAGAACATGTTATTGCCAGAAGTAAAACAGGAGATATACCAACATAGAAAGATGAAAACAATTGGACGTTACATACATACCTATGGATGAGATTGAAAACATACAATTTATTAAATATCTTTATGGATAAATATAAAAATTTGAAACCAAATTACCGGATACTTCCAGAACACAAACACCATAATCAAGTAATCTCAAAACAAAATGCCTTTCGTTTTCATTTTTATCAAGCACAAATACTGTTTAGTAAAATCTGTCATTGAAGAAAAGGGGACTACTGATCTAAATGGAAAAGAGTATTGACATGAAACTTCAGTTCCACAGAAGTCTGTGCAAGGAAGTTCAGTTTGGTGGATCCTAAGGTCTCCAGTGCTAGGTGTGTGACAGAGACTTGTAGGAAGCATAGTACAAAGTTCAGGGCCAGCTTTACTCGCACAAAGGTGATCCCAGGGACTCAGGATCACATACCTTTAATACCAGCACTAGGGAGACAGAAGTAATATTGTTGGGTGGAGAGAGGAATATAAAATGGAAGGAGACAGGAACTCAGTGCAGTCTGAGGTTTGGTGGAGAAAGATGGAGTCTGGAGATGCAGTCTGAGGACAGGATCTCTCCTTTGGTCTGAGCATTGGTAGAGGTAAAAGAACTCTCTAGTGACTGGCCTCTCTGCTTCTCTGATCTTCAGCATTAACCACTATCTCTGACTCTGGATTATTATTATTAAGATCAACTAGAATTCAACTACATCTAGTGCCCAATTTTGGGGGTATGAATTTATGTAAAAGTCATTTTCCTGTGGCTTTGCAGCCACCAGCATAGGTTGAAACTACACACAGTCAGAGTCACCATCCTACCTGCTATGTTTTTCTTTCTTCTCTCATCTTCCATACTCATTGGTGTGTTCCTGTGCATTGGAATTTTCCAGCTGTGGCTGCTCTCTCTACACCCTGAACCAAAGTATAAGAGTAAGTGTTGGGAGTCCGTCCTCTAGAAGGTATCCTTCCTGCATATCCATGGGACAACCTGCAAATGTCCTTTAATGGTGGTAGATGTCTATCAGTCTCTTATGATTCTGCCAGTATTTGTCAGTGACCATGTAATGTTGGGCTGTTATATGTCAAGGACAAGCCTAAACAAAAACACTTGTTACCAGGGTAGGTGCATGGGGAATTAGAACTAAAGAATACAAAGATGCATGAAAAAAAAAATAAAAACAGAAACCAAAGAAAGTACTGGGAGGGAATTCCAGTAAATACTGAAATTGCCTGTGTTTATTTTTCCATATGCTTTAATACCCAATACAAAAGGGGTGAGGGAGAATGTAACCAAAGACTTTATTAGCATGATACAAAGGACAACTAAAACAGTTAATCACTTTAATACTTTGAGACATCAAATCATTAACATTGTGTTGTTTAAGCATTGAAACTACCCTAGACCAAGTATCCTGAAGGCAGTCACTGCCCAGGTAACCTCACATTATAAAAAAAGGAACAGAAGTACATTTGCATATCCAGCCCATCTACCAGTATGTAATGGATTTACTTGTGTGAGCTCTCTTAATGTCAAAAGAACCAATGAATTACATCCTAAGTTGGGATGTGCAGCTCGCTTGTCAACCATTTTGAGCAACCTCCAAACTGTCTGAGCATCAGACAAGGTAGAAATAGGCTCACATTTTTTAACCTCCACAATTCCTCCCTTTTTGCTTATTTTAATAAAACCTGTGCTTCTGCAACAGGACAGACAATGGCATCTGCCTTAAGTGAGAACTTTTCGTTTTCAGACTTACCCATCTTTGGTACCTGTATTTTAACCATGCATGTCCATGTCTTAGATGCCTGGGAGGAAAAAGGATCAAACCCATATTTAACTGCCGACTTCTGTAAGAGTTAAGGGAGAAAGCACCTCTGAGCTCTGTATCTCTGAACCAAGTTTTTGTCAAGAGAATTCATCTGTAATTAGATAATGTTTTTTGAAAATACATGTTCTTATGGCTACAATCTTCTAATTAAAGGAGTTGAAGATCTTCCGGGATGGGAATGACCTTTATAATTGGTCTAGAGTGTTTCTTAACAATTTTTAGCTGTATCAAAATCTAAATTTCTTATCAAATATGTCAAATCCCTGAATTCATTGGTATGTCTAACTTTTCTTAACTTCTTGTGAACTAAAGCAGTTACAAACATTCACTGGTCAACACCATAATTCTAGAGTACAAACTAACAATAAACACACAATTGTCACGACAATTCTCTTAAATCCATTCTAATCAAAAGACAAGAAAAGGATTCTCTGGTGGTGATGGTCTAGTTGTAATTCTGCTTTTAAGTAATTGTTCCAGTATCTGAGCATCATTAAAAAACTTTTAGGCTACCCTACTCATATTGGAGAGGGGCTTCAGTCACTCCTTGTAATTAGTCCTTTTTCCCCTGAGGGGAAAATTGAGATCTCAATTCTCAGGTCCTATATTTTAACCACAGACTGAATACCATACAGGCAAAATGAGTTCTGTGTCCCAAAGAGTAAAACAGTCAAATGTTTAGTTTGTGTTTCTGGTCTGCCTCCAAGGTAAACAGAACTAGCTAGGTCTGGAAGTTTGTGTGGCAAGTCCATCAGGAGGCTGGGAATCACCAGTTGTTACCAATATTTTTTTCCCTTTTTAGACTGCAGCAAGTTGTAGAAAGTCAAGAACATTGGCTGAGGTACCCTTTTTTTATAGCCTGCAGCATGGTGGTATGAGGAAAGTCAGGATCACATGTTTAGGAACCTCATTCTGCTTCTTCTATAGAGACATCAGTGCCTGTGATGTCATCAGGGCTGTATATGCAGTCATCTCATTCAGCTTTATTTTCTTCAAGTGAAAAAAGCACAAACATATTCTGAACCCCAAATTAACACAGGTTTGGGTCCTTTCCAGTGTAAGGGTCTATTTACCCTGCTTTAGCAAAGATCATTTTGGTGCCATTATGCCAAAATTTGTCCATTGCAGATTGCTCATGGGCATCCATAAAAGGTGCATGACTTAAGACATAATATGGCAATTTTTAATTTTCCTGTATTTATTCTTTTAAGTTGGATTTTTCAGGAGTTATGGGCATGTTCCATAATTTCTTTTTGCCATTAACAGCATATGCAGCTCTTCCATTGGAAGAACAATCTATAAAATTTAGCATAACATCCCTTAAGGGATCTTCTGCTTCAATTTTAGGGAAAATAAAGGAATACAGTTGTGTGAATTGCAGCAACAGATTGGTTGGGAGAAGATTATTAATCTGGCCTTCAAACTGAGCAAACACAATTGCCCAAGCATCACTATTTTGAAATAACCAATCAATCTGTTGCTTAGTACAAGAACATTAATCAGCTGGTTCTCTGCCAAAATATCTCCTAGATTTCATCCTGTTCTTTTGTGCTAAACAAGCTACTGTTGCAAAATAAGAGTTTAATACCTTAACTGTCAAAACAGGAAGGTACAGTCATAGAAGCAGACCATTTTGCCACAACACTGCTACTCTAAAGAAGGAGATGCCCATAAAGGTATAGGAAATATATAAAACACCAAATAGATTGGACCAAAAAAATTCCAAATGGAATTTTCCAAATGGAAACACAGAAAATAAATAATTTTAGATCAACCAAAGCAACAAAAGGAAGCACACACACACACACACACACACACACACACACACACAGAGAGAGAGAGAGAGAGAGAGAGAGAGAGAGAGAGAGAGAGGATACCACCACCACTACCCCAACAACAGTAACAAAATGACAGAAATCAACAATCATTGGTCATTGATATCTCTCAATATTAATGGTCTCAATCCCCCAATAAAAAGACAGACTAATGGAATGGATATTAAAACAGGATTCATCACTCAGTTACATGCAAGAATCACATCTCACAATCAAGAACTGACATTACCCCATGGTAAAAGGTTGAAAAAGTTATTCTAAGCAAATGGACCTAAGAAGCAATCTGATGTAGCTATTTCAATATCTAATTCTACAGGAGTAAAACTGAAACTTATCAAAAGAATAGGGAAAGGCATACATAATCATAAAAGGAAAGATACAACAAGATAACATTTCAACTCCTAACATTTATGCCGTAAATACAAGGGCACCTGCTTTTGTTAAAAAAAAAAAAAAACAAAAAAACAAATGTGACTGTAGCTTAAATTACATATTGAACCTAAAACACTAATGGGAAATTTTAATACCTAACTGTATGGTCAAAAGCATCACCCCTGCTCCCTAACACCCCTTTATACAAAGAGTCTGGAATATTAGAGTTGAGGGCCTCATCCCAGTCCCCTGGCATCAATCTTTGGAATACTGAGCAGGAAACTCCATTTCAAGCCCCTCCCTTGGGAGTTGCCTTAGTCCAAACTCCACTTCCAAGAAAGCCCACTAAATGGTGACCTCCAAATGTTAGGTTTTTCTTAAGACAAGCTTCTCCATTGACACAAAAAAATCCAATCAGACCAAATTAAACCAAATTAAAAGATGCCCATGTTTAATGCAATGCTCCCATGTGGCCCTGGGAAAGCATGGAGAGGGAAAGAGAAGAAAGGGGAAGACCAATGAAACCCGGAGATCACGTGTTCATTGTGGGGGGGGCAGTTTAAGTAGCCTGTGTGAGCAGTCTTGACCCTCCCTGGGAAGGGGTCACCATTTGGCAGGCTTTTTCAGAAGGGATATAAACTCATAGAATGGGAACATATGTCTACTGAAAGAAAACATTGTCTACATAAAATAAAGACTTTCTAGAATTCAGGGCAAATGAATACACATCAACTAAACTTATGGGATAAAATGAAAGTGGTTCTAAGAAGAAAGTTCATAGCACTTAGTGCCTACATAAAAAATATTTGGAGAAATCTTACAGTAGCAACTAAACTGTAACCTTTAAATCTCTAAAACACAAAGAAGTAAGCACACCAAGAAGAGTCAATGTTACCAAATAATCAAACTGCGGGCTGAAATCCATGAAGTAGAAACACAGTGAACAACACAAAGCTTCAATGAAAGAAACAGCTGATTCCTGATAAAATCAACAAGAGAGACAAACTCTAATCCAAGTGAACTAAAATGCAGAGATAGAATATCTAAATTAACAAAATCAGAAAAGAAAATGGGAGCATAACAGCAGATATTGAGGAAACCCAGAGAACCATAAACACTTTATAGTTTCAATACTTTGAAAGCCCGAACTCCACCAAATTGGAAGATTTAATAGAAATTGATACTTTTCTAGGTAAGTACCACTTACCAATGTCATATCAAGATCATATAAACAAGTTAAATATAGATTTATAACACCTGGTGAAATAGAATCAGTCTCTAAAAGTGTGACATTGAAAAAGCAAAAACAAAGACAAAAACCCAGAAAAAACCCAGGGCAAGAATAATAGCACAGAATTCTACCAGACTTTCAAAGAAGAGCTAATATCAGTACTCTTCAAAGTAGACCACAAAATATAGACAGAAGAAACATTGGCAAAATCATTTTATGAGTCCACAGTTACCCTGATACTCCAATCAAGTAAATAATAAATAAAGAGAAATACAAACCAATGTCTGCTATGAATATAGACACAAAAATACTCAATGAAATACTTGCAAGCCTAATACAAAAACACAAGAAAAAGATCATCCACCATGATCAAGTATGCTTCATTCTAGACATGCAAGGCTATTTAAACATATAAAAGTCAGTAAATGTAATCCACCATATAAATAAATAGAAAAAAAACAGTGATAATCTCATTATATGATGAAAAAACCTTTAACAAAATCCAGCACCCTTCCTGATAAATGTCCTGGAAAGATTAGAGATACAAGAATATACCTAAACATAATGAAGGCAATTTACAGCAAGCCAATAGCCATAAAATTATATGAAGAGAAAGTCAAAACAATTCCATTAAAATGAAGAATAAGACAAGGCTGTCCACTCTCAATACTTATTCAATAGAGTGCTAAGCAATAAGAAAGCTGATTGGGATCAAGGGATACAAATTGGAAAGAAAGAAGTTAAAGTATCTTTATTTGTAGATAATATAATAATATACACCAGTGACCCAAAATATTCCACCAGGGAACTCTTACATCTGATAAACACTTTCAGCAAAGTAGCTGGACACAAAATTAAATCACAAAAATCAGTAGCTCTTCTACATACAAATGGCAGACTGAGAAAGAAATCTGGGAAATGTCACTTTTCAGAATAGCTTCAAATATTATAAAGTATCTCGGACTAAATCTAACCAAAAAAGTGAAAGACTTGTGTGATAGGAACTACAAGTCTTTCAAGAAAGAAACTAAAGAAGATATCAGAAGATGGGAAGATCTTCCATGCTCATAGATCAGGATTAACAAAGTAAAGGTGGCCATCCTACCAAAAGCTTTCTACAGATTCAATGCAATCCCCATGCAATTCTAACACAGACTTTAGAAGGACAATTTTCAAGACCATATGAAAAAAAAAAAAGAAAAACAAGATAGTTAAAATAATTCTGAATAATTAAAAATGAGCTGGAGATCTCACCTGCTTTAATTCCAAGTTGTACTACAGAGCTATAGTAATTAATATTGCATGATACTGGCATAAAACAGATATATTGATCTATGGAATTGAAGACCAAATTATTAATTCACAAACTATGGGCACCTGATTTTTTTCCACTTTTTTATTTTATTTTTTTAAGAAAAAACAAACCATTTCTTTTTATTTTATATATCAATCCTAGTTCCCACTCCCTCCCCTTCTCCCATTCCCTCCACCTTACCCTTCACCCCACACCCCAACCACTCTTCGGAGAAGTTAAGGCACCTTGTTTTGAGGAAGGACTACGGCCCTCTCTACTTTAACTTGACTGAGTGAGGTATCCATCCAAAGAGAATGTGTTCCAAAAAGCCAGCACAAATAGTAAGAATAAATCCCAATGAAACAGCCAGTGGCCCCATAGTCTGCAACAGCCATACAACTTTCAGACACATTCAGAGGGTTTGTCCTGGTCGTATATTGGTTGCTTCCCTGTCCTGCCAGAGTTGGTGAACTCCCATTACCTCAGGTAAACTGTTTCTGTGGGTGTTCCCATCATGGTCTCGATCTCTTTGCTCATATTCTCACTCCTCCCACTTTTCTGCTGGACTTTGCAAGCTCAGCAAAGTGCTCTACTGTGGGTCTCTGCCTCTGTTTCCATTAGTTGCTGGATGAAGGTTCTATGCTGATATTTAAGATATTCATCAGTATGACTACAGGGCAAGGCCCGTTTGTGCATCCTCTCCACTATTGCTTAGGGTCTTGGTTGAGCTAATCCTTGTGGATTCCTGGAAATTTCTCTAGAGCCAGATTTCCTGCTAGCCTCATAATGGCTCCTTCAATCAAAATACCTTTTTTCTTGTTCTCTGTCTCTATCCTTCCCCCATCCTTAGTATCCAGTTCCCTCAAGTTCTCCTCCCCACTCCCTTTCTCCTCTTCTCCCCTTCTGCACTCCCTACTCCTCACACTCCCATGTTCCCAATTTTGTCAGGAGATCTTGTCTATTTCTATTTTTATATTCTATATATGTATTTCTTAGGTTTTACCTTATCACTTAGCTTCTATAGGGTTGTGGATGTCCCCTTTGTTTTACAGCTAGTATCAACTTATGAGTGAGGATAAAAAATGTTCATCTTTCCAGGTCTGGGTTACCTCACCCAGGATGTTTTTTTTTCCCTAGTTCCATCCATTTGCATGCAAATTTCAAGATGTCATCGATTTTTACTGCTGAGTAGTATTCCATTGTGTAAATGTACCACATTTTCTTTGTCCATTCTTCAGTTGAGGGGCATCAAGGTTGTTTCCAGGTTATGACTATTACAAATAATGCTGCTATGAACCTAGTTGAAAAAATGTCCTTGTAGTATGATTGAGTATCCTTTGGGTATATACCCAAGAGTGGTATTGCTGGTTCCTGAGGTAGGTTGATTCCCAATTTTCTGAGAAACTGCCATTCTGATTTCCAGATTGATTGTACAATTTTGTATTATACCAGAATTGGAGGAGTGTTATCCTTACTCCACATCCTCTCCAACATAAGCTATCATTGGTGTATTTGATCTTGGTCATTCTAACTGGTGTAAGATGATATCTCAGAGTAATTTTGATTTGCATTTCCCTAATAACTAAGGATGTTGAATATTTCCTTATGTATCTTTTGGACATTTGAGACTCTTCTGTGGAGGATTCTCTGTTTAGATCTGTACCCCATTTGTTAATTGAATTATTTGGAATTTTGATGTCTAATTTCTTGAGTTCTTTATATATTTGGAGATCATTCCTCTGTCTGATGTGAGGTTGGTAAAGATCTTCTCCCATTCAGTAGGCTGCCTTTTTGTCTTATTGACTGTGTCTTTGCTTTACAGAAGCTCCTCAGGCTCAGGAGGTCCCATTCATTTACTGTTGCTCTCATTGTTTGTGCTACTTACTGATATTATATTTAGGAAGTGGTCTCCTGTGCCCATGCTTTGAAAACTACTTCCCACCTTCTCTTGTATCAGGTTCAGTGTGGTCATATTTACATTGAGGCCTTTAATCCATTTGGACTTGAGTTTTGTGCATGGAGATAGATAGGAATCTGTTTGCATTCTTCTACTTGTTGATATCCAGTTATACCAGTATCATTTGTTGAAAATGGTTCCATTTTCCATTGTGTAATCTTAGCTTCTTTATCAAAAATCAGGTATTGATAGTTATATGTATTAATATCTGGGTATTCCATTAGATTCCATTGGTCAACCTGTCTTTTTTCATTCCAATACCAACCTGTTTCTATTGTTATAGCTCTATATAGAGCTTAATTTCAGGGATAGATATGCCTCCGGAAGTTCCTTTATTGTACAGGATTGTTTTGACTATCCTGGTTTGGTTTTTGTTTTTGTTTTTTTATATTAAGTTGAGTATTGTCCTTTTGAGGTCTGTGAAGAATTGTGTTGGGATTTTGATGGGGATTGCATTGAACCTATAAATTGCTTTCAGTAGGAATGCCATTTATATTATGCTGATTCTACCTACTCAAGAGAACAGGAGATCTTTCTATTTTCTGGTATGTTCCTCAATTTCTTTCTTCAAAGACTTAAAGTTCTTGTCAAACATGTCTTTCATCTCTTTGGTTGTTACCCCAAGATATTTTATATTATTTGTGGCTATTTATGAAGGGTTACATTTCTCTGATTTCTTTCTCAGCTTATCATTTGTATATGGGAGGGTTACTGTTTTTTTTGTTGTTGTTGTTCTGTTTTGTTTTTGTTTTTTGTTTTAGTTGATCTTCTATCCTGCCATATTACTGAAGTATTTTTTATCAGCTGTAGGAGTTCCCTGGTAGAATATTTGGGGTCACTTATGTATACTCTCATATCATCTGCAAATAGTGAAAATCTGACTTCTTCCTTTCCAAATTGTATCCCCTTGACCTCTTTTTTTATCTTATTGCTCTAGCCATAACTTCAAAATCTATGTTGAATAAATATGGAGAGAGTGAACAGCCTTGTCCTTTTCCTGATTTTAGTGGAATTGCTTTGAGTTTCTCCCCATTTAATTTGATGTTGGCTGTCAGCTTGCTGTGTATTGCTTTCATTATGTGTAGCTATGTATCCCTGATCTGTTTCAGACATTTATAATAAAGATGTGTCAGATTTTGTCAAATGCTTTTTCAGCATCTAATGAGGTAATCATGTGGTGCTTCTCTTTCAGTTTATTTATATGTTGGATTATATTGTTTTCATTTGTTTAACCATCCCTGCATCTCTGGGATTAAACCCACTTTCTCATGGTGAATGATTCCTTGATGTGTTCTTGGATTAGATTTGCCAATATTTTATGGAGTATTTTTCAATCTATGTTCATGAGGGAGACTGGTCTGTAATTCTTTTTTTTTTTTTACTTGCATCTTTTTATGGTTTCTGTATCAGTGTAACTATAGTCTCATAAAAAGAATTTAGCAATGTTCCTTCTGTTTGTAATATGAGGAATATAGGTATTAGCTCTTCATTGAAGTTCTGGTAGAATTCTGCACTGAAACCACCCGGCGGCCCTGGCCTTTTTTTTTTTTTTTTTTGATTGGGAGGCTTTTGATGACTACTTCTATTTCCTTGCAGGTTATAGGTCTACATAAATTTTTCACCTGGTCTTTATTTAATATTGGTATATGGTACCTATCCAGAAAATTGTCCATTTCTTTTACATTTTCTAATTTTTTTGGAGTGCAGTTTTTTGTAGTATGACCTAATGATTCTCTGGATTTCCTTGGTGTTTATTTTTATGTGTCCTTTTTATTTCTTATTTGTTAATTTGGATGTTCTTTTTCTGCCTTTTGATTAGTTTCAATAAGGATTTGATGATTTTCTCAGAGGACCAGCTCTTTGTTTAATTGATTCTTAGAATTATTTTCCTTTTTTCTATTTCATTGATTTCAATATAATTATTTAGTATTTCTTCCTGTCTACTCCTCCTGGGTGAGTCTGCTTCTTTTTGTTCTAGAGCTTTCAGGTGTGCTGTTAAGTTGTTAGTGTGAGTTTTCTCCATTTTCTTCATGTAGGCAGTTAGTGCTATGAACTTTTCTCTTAGCACTGCTTTCTTAGTGTCCCATAAATTTGGGTACATTGCTTCTTCATTTTTTGTTGAATACTAGGAAGTCTTTAATTTATTTCTTTATTTTTTCTTTGACCCATGGGTGGTGCAATTGAGTACTGTTCAATTTCCATGAATTTGTAGGCTTCTGCAATTAGTATTGTTAATAAATTTAAACTTTAAACCATGATGATCTGATAAATTACATGGGGTTTTTCTAATTTTTTTTGTATCTGTTGAGATTTGCTTTGTTACCGTGCATGTGGTTAATTTTAGAGAAGGTTCCATGAGGTGCTGAGAAGAAGGTGTATTCTTTTGTGTTTGGGTGGAATGTTCTATAGATTTATATTAGGCCCATTTGAGTCATGACATCTTTTAGTTTTCCCATTTCTCTGTTAAATCTCTGAAGAAGATGCTAGAAAAATCCCACACTAGCTCAGAATTGAGTATATTAAAAGGTTATTTATTTAGGGGTAGACTCACAGATCACAATCCTCTGCTTGAACAGGGAACAGAAACCAAATCCAGTAGCCAGGAAAGAGGCTTGATGTATGTTTTACATCGGCATATATAGTATAAGAGTGTCCAAGTGGGTGGATATCTTAAAGGCTACTGGTGGTAGGAATTCCTACAGCAAGTTTCTGCCTGGTTGACCTGTTCATTAGGTAGAGTGGGGTATTTAAGTCTCCTACTATTAGTGTATGGGATTTGATGTGTGATTTAAGCTGTAGTAATGTTTTTTTCACATATGTGGGTGCTCTTGTATTTGAGGAATAGATGTTCAGAATTGAGACTTCGTCTTCCTGGATTATTCCTGTTATGAGTATAAAGTGTCCTTCTCCATTCTTCTGATTGATTTTACTTTATAGTCTATTTTGATAGATATTAGGATAGCTACACCTGCTAGTTTCTTAGGTTCATTTGATTAGAAAATTGTTTCCCAACCCTTTACTCTGAGATAATGTCTTTCAGGTTGAGGTATGTTTCTTGTAAACAACAGAAGGATGGATTCTACTTTCATATCCATTCCCTTAGCCTGTATCTTTTTATAGGTGAATTGAGTCTATTGATATTAAGAGATATTAATGACCAGTGATTGTTAATTCCTGTTATTTTTTGGTGGTAGCATTTTTCTTCTTTGGAGTTTGCTGGTGTGGGGGTTATCTGCTGCCTGTATTTTTGTGGGTGCAGTTAGCTTCCTTGAGTTGGAGTTTTCTTTCTAGAGCTTTCTTTAGGGCTGGATTTGTAGATAGGTATTGTTTAAATCTGGTTTTGTCTTGGAATATCTGTTTTCTCCATCATTGGTGATTGAAAGCTTTTCTGGGTATAGTACTCTGGGCTTGCATCCATGGTCTCTTAGTGTCTGCAGCACATCTCTCCAGGACCTTTTGACTTTCATGGTTTCCATTGAGAAATCAGGCATAATTATGATAGGTCTGCCTTCATATGTTACTTGACCTTTTTTCTTTGCAGCTCTTAATATTCTTTCTTTATTCTGTATGTTTTGCATTTTGATTATTGTATGGTAAGAGGACTTTATTATTTTTTATTTTTGTTCCAGTCTATTTGATGTTTGTAAGCTTCTTGTACTTTCATAGGGATTTCCTTCTTTAGGCTGGGAAGTTTTCTTCTATGATTTTGTTGAATTTATTTTCTGTGCCTTTGAGCTGGAGTTCTTCTCCTTCTTTTATTCCTATCATTCTTAGGTTTGATCTTTTCATGGTGTCCCAGATTTCCTGGATGTTTTGTGTTAAGAATCTGTTGGACATAGCATTTTCTTTGACCAACGAATTTATTTCCTCTGTAATATCTCAACACCTGAGCTTCTCTCTTCCATCTCTTGTATTCTGTTGGTTTTGCTGGCCTCTATAGTTCCTGCTCATTTACCCAGATTTTTTTTATTTCCAGAATTCCTTGATTTGTGTTTTCTTTATTGCCTTTATTTCAGTCTTCAAGTCTTGAACTGTTTGTTTCTCCTGTTAGATTGTTTTTACTTGGTTCTCTTGGTTTTCTTTAAGACATTTATTGATTTCTTCCAATTTTTCATTTGTCTTTTCCTCAGATTTTAAAGGGAATTTTTCAAATAAAAAATAATAAAGCAAACACTCTGATATTCCAGTGTCATAGCACAAAAAAGCCCACTCTTTGGGAATTAAAAGGTGATTCTGGATCAAGGGGTGTCAATCTCTTGGAGCAATCTATCCCACATAGGTGGCTGCTAATGTTGTAATGTAATGTGAAAGACAGTTACATAGGTTGCTGCTAATGAAATGTGTTGACCCACACAGAGTTTCTCTATGCCCAACTCATCCTTAGCTTCTTGACTCCGCATCTTCACTACCTCTAACTCACCTCTTCCTCAAACATGGGTGAAATTTCTAAGCTTATAATTTTGTCTTACTGGTCATGCTCAAGGTCTGCACTTGAAAAGTTCTAAGAAGGGAAATTATTCCCTATAACTTCACAGGTAGAAGGGGTCCCACTAGATTCTCCAATAAATAAATTACCATCTACTGAACTAATACTCATGTAAAGATTTAAAATTGAAAGCAGCCTTCAGTAACACTGATAAATCAGGTTTCAACTATAAACTAATTTAGCAACATGATGCTATTCAAGAAATGAGAAATAAGAATTCTAGCTTTAGTGGAACAGCTGACATTAACACCTAAGAAAAGGTTTACACCAACTATAGTTTAAATATAGCCACAAATTTAAAAACTGAGATAATTTGACTATAAGATTATTATGACTTAATGGAAACTAAGTAATCAAAATAAACAAAAAAGAAGCAGTATAGAATTTAAATATGTCAATATGTTATATTAATTATGCAAACACCAAACTAAAATCTACAAGTATTTTGTGCCTTTTCTTCATTTAAACACTCCTTCTTTGCAGGAAAAAGAATAGAATAGTACCTTCAAATACTTTTAAAATACATATTTTCTAGTTCATAAGTACACAAAAAGAAAAAAATCTCACGTAGGGCTAACTATGTTGTCATATAATGATATAATTGCGAAAATAAAGAGATGACACTCTTTTTATAAGTTTTCCAGTTTCAGTACTGTGATCCAGGAAGTTAGAGCTAAAATATATGTGAACCCTAATAAATACTTCAGCTTTGGCCTTGGAGAACTCTTCATAATACAGTACAGGAAGTGGATACCCTTAAAGTTAACTTGATCCAGCTCAGGTAATAACACAGAAACTATTGCCCAGAGTGACTGAAGGGCTAGAGTTTGAATTTAGGTGTAAATCCTGCAGGTCTTTGCAAAATACAAAGCCTTATATGAGCAAGACAAAATTCCACAAAATAGAGAAAAGACACTTACTTCTGGTCTGTAATATGAAAAACTATCAGGCATTTAACTTCCCATTTAACAGTTCTTATTATCCACTTAAATTTGTAAGAAAAAATTAATTATGCATTTTAATTAGTTAAGTGATTAGCAACACTGTTTGAAAATCAAGACTTCTGTTGAAGAAACAGATAAACTACTAAGTTTTAATTAAGGTGGTTGAATACTATAATCAACAAACATTGTTTGGTAGGCTATCCAATGCACTCAACTGTGTGGACATGCTAATTGTCTGTCACAATGCCCAAGGTCAGATGCAGCCATACACATTGTCTAAAACACAGAATGAGAACAGATGTGGTCCTGAACTGGTGACTTTGTTTTCGTCACACTTTGCATCATAGATCCATAGTCTCTGCATCAATTCATGCAATGTCATCCAGACAGAAGGGTGTTTGACATCCCTAGAAACATAGTTGTGAGAACCCCAGCTTTCTCTAATGGATATAGGTATTAAATATACACAATCGGGAGGATGACATGGAAGATTCACTATTATTCAAGTTCAGTCTGGAATTGGAATTAGAATTGAGACAGAGAATTAGAGCTAAGAAATTATAGACAGGACGGAAGAATTAGTGTAGAGATCAAGGAAGAGAGAACAGTAAAGAGACGTGGATAGAAAGAACGTGTTGTGAAAAGACTTTTTTTCTTTTAGTTCTTTTTCGCTTATTGTAGCATCTTTCTTTTGAACCCTGGGAGAAAGCTTTAGATGTAGGACCTTTAAATTTTTCAATAGCATATCATGTTGTTTGTATAACACTTTCCCATAATTTACTTGCTAGCTCCTACTGTGTGATATTTAAGAAGTTTCCAGATTTTCCATCTAGGGTACATTTAGTGAATATTCTTGTACAGATGAACTCACTCACATGCTTGAGGTTTAAGAATGTTCACAAGACAGCAGTGACTGATGCCTCTTTGCTCTAAATGCTTGAAATGATGCTCCTCCATTATATGTTTATTGCAGCAATTCACACCCACACCAACAACAGAGGGGATAACTGCTTCCCTGTCTCCTCACAAGCAACATTGATCATAACAAATCCTGCCTTCCAACAAACTGTTACATATTATTGATGAGAGCCCACAAGTATTATACGGTTAATGTACAGCTGACAGATATATTCGGCAAATCCATGAGAGTATATCCTCCATGTGGAACACCTGTCTTTTGGACAGTCACTGTCAATTTTGTAGAGATCTTGTGAAATCATGACATCTCTCTATGCTATAATATCCCAGCAGTGTATAAATCATTCTTTAAACCTTTTCCAGTACAGGCAACTTTATATCTATTGCCACACTATGGAGCCCTGATGTGAAAGCATTCACTAACTAAACTTTTGCTTTCATAATCAAATCTACATAAAACTAGTTCCACACAACTATCTTTATTGACAGGGCTCATTGGCAAGACATGATTACAATGAGCAGAGAGACAGTATGACTACTCCAATAGTAGACTCAGGAAGGTGTAATCCGCTGGCTTTTGGATCTATCCTAACAAGCTATTAATATTCTGTACTTACCCTTCACCTTGGTTTCAATTAACATAAGATCATAGCCCAGGACATTAACTGTTTATGCCTTTATCCCTGGAGATACAGGAAAAAGGCTTGGATCACTAAACCAGTCCTAGAGAAAGAAATTCTGTCTCACTTGGGTGCCAGCAGGTACCCTGCTGGAATTTTAAGGAAATTCAGGTAATTGGATGCTGATGCAAATCAAGTACTTTTGCTTCCCTTCCAGGCCTGCTGGTTGCTATGGTTACCCCCCCCCATGTGTTCCCAGTTACCAGAAAAGGAAACAGAAATACTCAGAAAGTGCAACAGCACTGCTGCATTTTCTACAATTATTAATCATAAACTTCTAGCTTAACTAGTTACACTTAAATATGTAGTTAGTGCACAAAATTTCTTCTTAGAATTTTGTAGTGATTTGATGTCCCATTCTTAATTTTTCTGGTATCTGTTGGGGAGCTTCTCAGCAATGCCTCCTCCTCTGAGATGTAAGAGGCCTCCTTTACCTGCTTTTGTGATTCTGTGAAAAGCATGCTTGATACTATTGTTACTGCCTACGGAAATGCTAACTTTTCTGTATGTGTGTAAAAACTGATAGCCTTGTGGGGAATGACCCTTTTTCTTCCTCACCTGAAGAATAAATAAACAGGCAGAGGATGCGTGCTGGAGCCAGTTTCTGTCTACTGTAAATGTCCTGATCTGGACCCTGAGGGAATGCTGAGGTTGCTGCTAAGAAACTCCTATTATTTACATTATATGCATGCTGTGTGAGCTTGTATATCTAATGAGACAAAGTTCTCAGAGCAATTTACCTCAGATACGTATATGTGACTTTAAAATGACATTTAGATTTGATTTCTTCTCTTTTAGCTTTTGTGAAGGTAATATTAATTATTTTCAGGCCTCATAAAATTTATCTGTGTCTTCAGTTCCTCTTGATGTAGAAGCCATCTTTTCCATGCCTTGAACATGTGGGATAGCCATGTGTGTTTGTTTCAGGTTTGACTACACTACACTGTGGTTTTACTTTCTTCAAAATGCAAAGAAAGCTCAAGGTTCTCAGAATGTGATGTGTGTGTGTGTGCCTGTGTGTATGTGAGTGTGCGTGCGTGTGTGTGCATGTGTGTGCGTGTGTGTGTGCATGCATGTGTGCGCGAGTGTGTGTAGGAGTGTGCGAGTGTGTGTGTGTGTGTGTGTGTGTGTGCTCATAATAGTACAGTGGGTGCATACCTTTGTGGAGGTCGGGGAGTCTCAAGTTTCATTTATTGGAAACTATCCCCCTTGTTCTGCTTTTGTTGTTTGGATTCTGTGTTTGTGTTTGACAGGATCTGCCACTGGAACCTGGAGTTGGGGAATTAATCTAAATGGTCTTGAGAGCAAGCCCTAAGCATCCTCCTGTCTCTGCCGCACCAGCACTGGGATTACAGTCAGGAGCCACCACATAGAGCTTTGTGTGGATTCTCAAGATAGAAGACACATTCCTTCTTTTTGTTTGGAAGACCTTCTACTTACTGAGGCATACCCACACTCCCATTTCTATGTGTACCAGGGAAGTGTCGATGAGTCCTGCCAGAGAAGATGGATGTGGTGCCAACCTTAAACCTCTAATACCTTAAATCTGTATTTCCCTGACTAGAGGTGTACAGATGAACCAACTGAATCAAACCTGCACCTACTGAAAATATTTTACAAAATGTCAAACAGTACAAAATGTCAGGAGTAAAGAACACATTGTTAATATATGTATTTATGATTTTACCCAAGAGCTTGTCACGGGTAGTGCAAGGGTAGCGAAGCTTC